>JANIJG010015109.1:16757-45681 GCA_024611175.1 Megaceryle torquata | reverse complement strand
AGTGATGAGGTCTCCCCTCAGCCTCCTCTTCCTCAAACTAAACAGACCTAGCTCCTTCAAACAGTCCTCATATGATTGGTAGATGATACTCAGTCTAGCCTTTTTGGAAACAAAACAGCCTTTTTGGGTTGGATAGCCAATAATCTTTCCTTCCAAACTTTTTTTTTTGGTTTGCAACGTTTATTTACAATTTTGAATTGTAGCTAAGAGCTTAGGTTTTATTTCTTTCTGAAAGCTTCTCTTTGCTTTGAAGTGCTTCCATTCAGTTCCTCTTCTATATTTTTTTCCTGTTGCATCTGTTCTTGACTCTGTTCAGTAAGGTGGGAGTAGGCATAAGTCCCAGGTGACCAGCATCTCACTTTCCAAGCGTGTAACAAGTGCTGTGGTGACTGGCTTCCTTTTGTTCAGCGGTCACTGACTTGCTACTGACAGCTGCAGCTTTGCCATAGCTGTGATACTTGCAGTCATCTCTGTGCTGATGGGTCAATTTTAAGAGATTATAAATCAGTTCCAGGTAGGGATTACATCAGGCAGTCATGTACAGGTGTTGGCTGCAATGACCTTGTGTCAGTCATAGAAACTCTCAGATCATGAAAACAGTTGTTAAGAAGTGGATCTGGCTGAAACTGTATCTGTTCTACCTACTCTGTTTAAAAGGCCTTCTTTAGTGAGTTGTGGTTTTGATTTTTCTGTTCCTTCAGTATTTTCTAATGAGACTTTTCCATCTTCTTCCCCAATGTAGGTTCATGGTGATGCTGCTTTCTCTGGGCAAGGGATTGTTCCTGAAACACTGACCCTCTCTAATCTACCACATTTCAGAGTTGGTGGGAGTATCCATTTGATTGTTAATAACCAGCTGGGCTACACCACTCCTCCAGAGCGAGGAAGATCATCTCTGTACTGCAGTGATATCGGTACGTAGAATTGATTAAGAAGGAAGATTATTGGTTGCATCAGAAAGTGTTTTGAACTCCAGTGTGAGTGTTTGATATGCTATGGGCCTCTTATAGCAAGTGCCTATCAACTCTAGAGAGTTAGTTTAAGTTATCTCCATTTTCATGATAGAGTCGAAATTAGAAATATTATTATTACCTCCTACTAGCAAAAATTCCTGTGCTAAAACCAAGCCCTCCCCCATTTGCTTTATGGCACAGACTAAATATCAAAGGAAAATCTTGTCATATTTTTACAGGATGTTATATAGTATTTGCAAGGTTGCTCTGAAGTCTTTATAACTCATTGTAACTCATTTAATTTCTGCCGTGTCACTGACACATGTACTCTGGTGGAGTGTGTAACAGATGTATTTTAAATAGATCTTATTCAAGTTAATGAAAATGATTCCAGTGTATTTTCTGAGCAAGATTTGTAAGTCAGATACTCCTTCATATTTCTGTTTTGTTTGTTGTCAGGTGAACTTGTTGAATTTTTAATTGAAAGATGAGACTTACGTAATATCTAAGCTTAAACTAGAAGTCTTGTTTTAGGCTGGTCTGTCTTAGTGAGAAACAGATGTATTACAGTCAACAAGATCACAGGCCTAGTAGTTAGTTCCCTTGTTTATGTCTCCTATAATTAAAAATATATTAATAACGCATTTTTAAGACTTAACATCAAGTGCTTGTGTTTATCCTATGATTTCATCAAATCAAACAGGTTGATTCAGTAAATCTGATAAGGTAGATAGCATGTGTTATTATTACCTTTTCCCTGGGCTGTTTTTGTGTTGTGGGAGGTTTTTTTGGGTATTGCCCATTTGAGCTTCAGGATTTTACTAGAGAGGGAAACTTGATGTGGGTTTGGAGTGGCTGAAGTATCTAAATTTCCCAGAATTTGGGCAGATAAAGTACAAGAGAAGCACTTCGTTGCTGGAAAAGATTTGCAGCCCCTGAATACAGGGATGGTGTTAAGGCATTTGAATTCAGCAGTGTTCTCTTTAATGAAGAGACCTTTCTGCCTGGAGGAGCAGTGGGTAGAATGACTACTAACAAAAGAGAAGATTGTTTCTGGCCTGTATGAATTCGTAATAGTGATAGCTTAGGATAAGAAGGAATCAAAACTCAGGTTTTGTTTGAAAGAGAAGTCAAATAGTTCTCTCCCATTCCCTGCAGATTTCCATTCAGATTAAGCAGATGCAGGAATTGTCCATATAAAGTCCCCTGGGAATTTAGTGCCGGTAAAGAAGTTGTGCTCAACCTGTGACAAATACAACAGGTTGAGCTAATGCTTTTTCTCTTGGGGAAGACTCCTAATCCTTACCCCAGCTCTCATTACAAAGAGCATCTTTTGTTTTTGTTATGTTCACTTCACGTGAGTTGTCTGTAGTTCTCATCGGAGTAGGTGTGTGTCTGCTTTAGTTGGAAGGACTCGGGTGTGATGACTGTCGTGATGTTTTGAATCCTTGGGCAGGTAAGATTGTTGGATGTGCAGTTATCCATGTGAACGGGGATGATCCTGAAGAAGTTGTCCGTGCCACACGACTGGCTGTTGAGTACCAACGCCAGTTCCGCAGGGATGTGATAGTAGACTTGCTGTGCTACCGGCAGTGGGGTCACAATGAACTTGATGAGCCGTTCTTCACCAACCCCAGCATGTACAAGATCATCAGGTAAGGGTAATACCACCTGGTGGGGGAACCCAAAATGTTCTTGTTTCTTCACCAACTCAGTATCACTCCTGTCATCGAAGTCTCGGCATAATGAAGATCCTTTGCCATACCAACAAGTCTTTATTGTCACTAAGTTGTGAATCTGCTAATGAGATGTTAATGAAGGTAGCCACTAGTCTTGTTGGTTCTTGAATATGCAGTGTGCCCTTAGATTTCAACCTCGCGATCGCAAGTATTCAGAAGGCAAAATTGTCTTCTGTGCGCCAGAGGGAAGCACAGATAATGCGGGAGAATGAGCAGGAAGCTGCTATGATGTTTGTCTCTTCTTTGCCTGGTCCATCTGGTTCCAAAGAGGACTCATCTTTATGAGCATTTGATTTATGAGCATTGATTTATGAGCATTCAGATTACGTTCCTGTCCCCAAAGAAAAATACACAGGCAAATTTACTGGCCCGTGAATTCTGCTCTGTTAGGTGAAGTATTTATCAAATGGGTGGCTTCGTTCTCAGCTAATACTGAAATCCTACTGCCAGCTCATCTGAAGAAAATATGCTTGATAGCACAGAGTCAGTCTAACCGGGAAGGGGTTTTTACTCGCTCTTACTTGCAACTGGCAATTATCGGCACTTCACAAATAAATAAATAAATCCCATAAAACACATATCCAAGAGAATTTTTAATCTTTCTGGAAATTCCAGGAAAGTAAACGATACAAATGAGTATAATGTACCTAGGGCATCATTTGGTTTAGTTTTCTATAGAACCTGACAGTAGTAAGGTGGTATTTCCATGTTCTGTGGTAACACTGTTTGCAGACTTAATGTCTATAGGGTTTGATTCCCTCCCGGACAGATCCCGTAAGAGTATCCCAGACACATATGCAGAACACCTGATAGCTGCTGGGCTCATGACTGAAGTTGAAGTATCTGAGATAAAGACAACATACTACTCTAAACTGAACGATCATCTTGCCAACATGACTTTGTATAGTCCACCTTCAACCAACCTGCAGGCTCACTGGAAAGACCTCGTCGAGCCTTCTGCTAAAATCACCACCTGGGACACAGGTATGCCTGTGCCGCTTCTGCAGTTTATTGGAGTCAAGTCTGTTGAGGTGCCTGAAGAACTCCAGATGCACAGCCATCTTCTGAAGACCTACGCGCAGGTCAGTAGGACATAATGATGCTTCTAGTCTCATGGTTCAAAGATAGCACTTGGTACAGGAAAAAACTCTAAACACAGAAAGGCTACCAGTTAAAGAACAGCATAGTATTCTTAGGAAAAAACGTCTTGCTCTTTTTTGAGGCTGCAATATGCCATTTTTCCTCCAGTTTTGCAGAAAAAGCTTCTGTGCAATAATTGGATGGGTCTGAGTTTGCAAACGTCTCCTTTTGATGAATGATGGCCGTGCACAGATGTCTGGTTGGCAGCCATAGAGAGGTCACAAGTTAAATATTTCAGGAGACTGAAGTTCTTGTCTTCCCAGCCCAAGGCAAGAGCACCATGGCTGGGTAGGATCATTCATCTGCAGGCCATTGCTGGGGACAGTTCTGGAGACTGAAATAATTATGCCTGGTGTCTTTCATCACTGCTAACCAGACAAACAAAAAATCTGTTGGGAGTACGCCCTGTGCTGTGCTAAGAATTTTCAGTATTTCAGAGTAAGATCTAATTTGTCAGTCCACAGTTTGTTGACTGGTAAGTGAACATGTGGGCCGTCCATGGTTGTGTGATCCTCAGGGCAACCTCATTCAGGATGTGCTAAGACTGTTATGTTGCAAACCAGCCTAAGCTGGCTGCAGGAATATAGCATTTCTCCCCATAGTGTTTTATTTTTTTTCCCCTAGCTTCTTATACTGATCTGTGCCAACAGAAGAGCTAGAGATGGAAAAAGTCAAAACAGTAACTTTTCCTTGTTGTTCACTTATTTAGTCAAGAGTTCAAAAAATGGAGGAAGGAAAAAAGCTGGACTGGGCAACAGCTGAAACTTTAGCATTTGGTTCCCTGCTGAGCCAAGGTAAGAGGCAAATAGACTGCAGACAATAAAATATTTCTGCTTTGATGTTAAGGTGCAACATTACACTTCTTAGGTATTTCTAAGTCTGAAGTTTGATATAACATATAAATTTGACAATTTGCATTTGCATGGCACTAAGAGAAGGTAAATATTATCCCTGTGTATCACCCATATTTGTAGATTGAGTACTAAATGTTTTCAAAGATTTATTGCTCCCTCTCCCCCAAAACATTTGTGCACAGATCTAAGCGCATGAGCGATGCAGCTGAGATCAGTGGGAGAGTGTTTCGTACCCCTCTTTCTTTTCCCTCCTCTCTAGCCTGAATTCATATCTCCATTTACATATGATACAGAATCCACATTTTTTGCAGTGTGCTTCAGTAAATTGGCTACAGAGAGGAAAAAATGTCTCAGTCTCTCTGTGCTTGTGAGCTGGAGCTACTGCTGGTTAAGAGTTCTGTCTCAGATTTGACATTGCTGATGAGGGGAAAGACAAGAAGAGAAGTAATAAGAGAATTAATATTTTAGAAGTAGGGAGTTGTCCTTCATGTTCTCTGTTTACGTGACTTGCTAATCCAGTGTTCTGTTTATTGCTCGTCAAGGGTTTAATATCAGACTAAGCGGACAAGACGTTGGCAGAGGAACCTTTAGCCAGCGACACGCGATGTTGGTTTGCCAAGAGACGGATGATACCTACATTCCTCTGAATCATATGTCCCCAGACCAGAAAGGTTTCCTAGAGGTAGGTTCTGCGATCCGCAAGACTACCTTCTTCAAGTTGTGCCTAAAGAGAATGCCTATTTTAAAACTGCTGAGACATAGGAGCCTTTGTATTCTGGCAAGAATACAGATACAGAGACGTAAAAACTGTCAGAGCACCTCCATTCTTTATAATCACCCTCTTTACAAATTTAACAAGGGGTTTTGCTTTTCCTTGAGAAATCGGCTGCTGTTCTTTCCCTGTCACTGTCTTTATTCAAAAGTCAAAAAAGAGGTGACCATCAATTGCCTTTAGGAGCACGTGTCCTCTGTGTGCCTAGTGCTGATGTGCCCGGTTCCGAAGATTCTTAACCCTTCTTCCTCACCCACCCCTCCCAACAATTTCCTTTTGTTAGGTGAGTAACAGTCCCTTGTCTGAAGAAGCTGTGCTTGGTTTTGAATATGGAATGAGTATTGAGAGCCCTAAGTTACTGCCAATTTGGGAAGCTCAGTTTGGAGACTTCTTTAATGGAGCACAAATAATATTTGACACTTTCATCTCTGGAGGTGAGTTTACAAGGAGCTAATATATTTAAAAATGAATCATTTCTACTAAGCACAATTTTAGAAAGTCCTTAACCTTTAAATGACAACATGTTGAGAAAAGAATTCTGTTTCTCAAGGAGTCATGTGAGCTTGCCTCTTCAGTCCTGACTTCTGTGCAGCTTTTCTCTGCAGACAATCCATCTTAAATGAAAGACAGCCCACCCTTGTTAGAAGACAGTCATTTCAAAAGGACAGTTGATTATATTAATGGCCTTTCTTCCCCCCGCCTTTATTTTACTCTGTGTATATAGAGTTGATAGCTTTGGGGCTGTACCTTTCCTTCATAAGGCATCTGAAAAATTCCTGGAACGATAACAGAAGAAAAACAGGGATTATTTGAAAAACCCAAACAAGCCTACAACACCACCTTACAATCAGCCGCTCAGTGTGACTCTTGACACGTTTTCTGAGTGCTCAGATACCACAAAAAGATGTCTCTTTAGCTGGAAAATGCTGAGAAAATGCTAAGATGGATTCTAGAGTGCGATTCTTTGTATGTTAAGCGTCCAGAGTTTTGGCATCTCACCTCAGTGAGGCCTCTGCACTCCCTCTGTAATCATAGATGGAAATTCAGAGGCCCTCGTACCAGCAGTCCTCAACAGCTCTTTGAGGCTGAGGTGAATTACCTTCTGGGTTTATTAAATGGTGCAGGAGGTTTGATGGAGCCCGGGGGAACTAGCCTGTGGCTAGTACTGCTGTGTTAGCTAGGACTGGCTCGCAGGGTGCTGCCTGGGTCACACCTGCAGAGGACCAGATGACAAGATACACAGAAAATATGCAATGAATAATGGTTAGGGCTTTTCTTACTGAAGAGAGTTAGCTTTGAGGACCCCTGTTAATCAGGAGGACAGTTCCATTAAGAGGGTTCTTGCATACTCTCGTGATGTTTTAGGGTAAGTTTTAAAACTTTCATTGCTCCAGATGCTTCGCATGGAGGCTTATGTCTTGTGGAAGCCCAACATTTTATGGTAATTTGAGAAACTTTGAGTCATTTTATGTGTGCTGCTTCACTGTTGTAAATCTCATGGCTAAATGCCAGCAGCATATCTCAGGCTTGCATTTAATTGTGTAGAAATCAGCTGTTCTGTTTCCCCGAGTAGTTTATGGAAATCTGTGTTACGGAGTTTTATGTTCTGTGGAAATCATTCTTTCCTTCCTCCTCATTGTGTGTTTTTAGGTGAGGCCAAATGGCTTCTGCAGAGTGGGATCGTAATTCTTCTTCCCCATGGCTATGATGGTGCAGGCCCTGAGCACTCATCCTGCCGGATGGAACGGTTCTTACAGGTACCCCACCACACCTCTCAGATTCACTTATCCCAAATCGTGGCACTGGCAAAAAGTGCTCTGGGAGTCTTCACAGAATCACAGAATTACTGAGGCTGGAAAAGACCTCTGAGATCAACAGGTCCAGCCTGTGACCTCTCACCAGCACATTGGCTAGACCATGGCACTAAGCACCACATCCGATCTTTCCTTAAACACCTCCAGGGATGGCCACTCCACCACTTGCCAGAGAAGTCCATTCCAATGTCTGATCACCCTTTCCATGAGGAAGTGTTTCCTGATATCCAACCTCAACCTCCCCTGCCACAGCTTCAGGCCATGCCCACTCCTCCTGTCACTAGTTGCCTGGGAGAAGAGCCTGACCCCACCTGACTACAACCTCCCTGCAGGTAGTTGTAGAGAGTGATAAGGTCTCCTCTCAGCCTCCTCTTCTCCAAGCTGAACAACCCCAGCTCTCTCAGCCTCTCCTCATAAGACTTTCCCTCCAGTCCTTTCACCAGCCTTGTTGATCTCCTCTGGACCTGCTCCAGCATCTCAAAAGTCTTGCTGCAAAATGTCCCATTTGTGGCATTGCCTTCTGTTGACATCAGAAGCTGGAGACATACCTGAATCGTGTCGTCATGATGAGATAGGAACAGGCTGGGCTGAAAGTGGAAGAAGAAAGCGGACTGTGATAAGAAGGTGTAGGTCTAGAAGTGGCGAGGAAACAGTTTTGGTTTAAGTGCTGCCACAACAGCTTTGGTGCAAGACTCTGACTGAATCTTGTAGTAAATGCTTCCTGTTCCTCTTGCATCTCTTGTCACCTGCCCAAGGGGGTGTGTGGGACCATGACATTTTGTAACATGAGATTTGCACAGTGCTTGCAGAGGCTCCGAGCCCTCTGCAGCAGCTCTAGTGGGACATGCTTCTGTACTGCTGGCTGGTTTTTTTTCTAGTTGCCTCTCCTCAGCAATGTCTCTGTACCACAGAATAAGTCCAGTAGCAAGACAGAATTTCTGGATTGTGAATAGCAGACCTCTAATGGGGACTTCTTATAGAAAGCATTTTGGGGGTTGGCATCAGAAAGAGGCAGCCACCCTCTTGTGCAGACCACTGACAGATCTGTCTGCGAGGCACAGAGCATGCAACCTGAATGCTGGGTACTATGAAATATCAGTTAGTAAGTCTGTGGCACGGTTAGAAAAAAAAACCAACCAACCAAAATCCTCACTGTTGTGCCCTTGTGACTGTAGTAAATAAATTAAAGCTTTTTCATCTGAGTAATGACTTAAGGAGGGTTTGCAGCATGTTCAGAGGGATGCTGCCACTCCGATGCAGCAGTCATGCCCTGGTGACAGTCTTCTAGGAAGCAGTCCAGATACAGTCTTAGCAGTTAAATGCTAAAGCCATTTCTTCTCTGAAGGTGTTCTTCCCTTACAGTAAAGGTTTGAATTAGTGTATTTGCTCTTCTGTTCTGGTACTGGCCAGTGTGCCTTATGTGCCTGGATTGTCTCTTGCATATTTGGCTTGCTGCTTGCTTTTTGACAAGGATTTGCTGTGTTCCCCTTCTGTAGATGTGTGACAGCTCAGAAGAGGGAGTCGATGGAGACCAGGTCAACATGTCAGTTGTGCATCCCACCACCCCAGCACAGTATTTCCATTTACTCCGACGGCAAATGGTCCGAAACTTCAGGAAACCTCTCATTGTTGCTTCTCCCAAAGTGTTACTCAGGCTCCCTGTAAGCTGAAAAACTGTATTTTCCTTTTTGTTATTTTTTTCTTCTCTTCTTTCTCCTGTTTTTCTCCTTCCCTTTTCTCTTCGTTCTTCCTCTGTGTTCTTCTTTCTCTATTGCAGGGTCAAATTGCTGGGGTTTTGCCTGTTTAGGACAGGATAGATAAAGGATTAAAGCTGGGTGGAAGTGAGCTAGACATAGGGTTAATTCTAGGTCTGGTGGTGTTCTTGGATTCTTAGCATCCCACTTGTCATCAGTGGGAGTGGGAATGGGAGGGAGAGGGAAGGTTGTGTCTTTTTTACTTAAACTCTGCCTTGAATATCCTCCCCCAACTCTGGCCTGAGGGAAAAGGCAGCAAGATGTGGTAACTTCCAGCTGTTCCCCGTGTAGGCTGCTGTATCAAGTTTTGAAGAAATGGCTCCAAGAACAACATTCAAGCCTGTCATTGGTGACTCCTCTGTAGATCCTAAAAGGTAGGTCTACTTTTTCAGAGGAAAAGCTCAGAAAGGAAGCCCTGTTACTTTCTCCTACTTAACAGCTCAAGTTTGAGGTGATATGAAAGAGATGAGTTTGGGGGGGTTGGGAAATCTTGCTTTATGGTGGATGTCTTAAGGTTTTACTTGTTTCTCTCCTTTTCCTCTGTTTATTTCTTGGTAGTTAATCTGGCTGCCTAATAGTAAAGTGTTCAGAGTGTTGAGGCTTTCAGCCATTGCCCCCACAGGGAGGCTGTGAGCACAGTTCCTGCTCTGATGGGCACTATTCTGTGCCGTGTCCGTGAGCTCACAGTCACTGGGACCAGCTGTTAACCTGAAGGGATGCAGAATTTTTTGTTCTGGTGGTGCAGCACTGGAGCTGATGAAGAAAAAATTAGGGCAATAGTAAATTGTGTGTGTGTATCTTCCTCCATTTAGATATTACACAGAATCCTGTTCACCACGGGCAATTCTGGCCTTCAGTTTTTTCCCCTCCTGAGATTCTTATTTGGTCCCTGTCCCAGTAAGACCCAAATCTAACAGGACCTCTGATGTTTGCATCCTCACCCACAATCAAAAGCCTGGAAGTATCTTAGCATCTTGTGGTTTTTGAGTGGGATGGTGAGGCACAAAGGGTGAGGTTTATCTCCTCACCTTTGTCTAGTAAGGTTAGGCAGCCAAGTCCTGTCTGATTTCTGGAAGATACTGTGTATCTCCAGCAGGATGGGAGAGAATTGTCCTCTGGAGGTCCTTCTCTCCCTCTCTGGTTTATTGTCCATGGAGAGTGCATAGATGACTAGCTTTGACTAGGTGTTTAATTTTTCAATAGTTAAAGCTGAGAGATGAATCCTACTGTATGGTAACTCCCAGGATTACTGCAGAAACAGGACCAAAGGTCAGTTTGCCAGCTGTTGGAGTGGAGTAGGAGAGAAGGGAAGGCAAAGAAGAGAAAAGATGGTCTAGAGTAGCAATTTAGCTTTATAAAGTTGTCTTTAAAGTTTTAGCTGGTTGTTTTTGATGAAAGTGTGAAACTATTCTGCATAGAGTTTCTGTAAAATACTGAAGTTGAAAACATTCTTATTTTACTACAGCGTCACTCAAGTGGTGCTCTGTTCTGGTAAGCATTACTATGCTTTGGTGAAGCAAAGAGAGACACTGGGAGAGAAACAGCACAACACAGCTATTCTGAGAATTGAAGAACTGTGTCCTTTCCCCCTGGAAGCTCTACAGCAAGAATTGAGCAAATACAGCCGTGCGAAAGGTCAGCCACCTTTTTTACCCTTGTGTTTCTTGGCTTTTTGAAGTACTGAACTAAATCTGTTGCCTGCTTTTTAGGATGAAGAGTTGTAGGGACTTTTTCCTCTTCTCTCTTCCCCCTGTGCATCTAATATTTCTGGAGTGGGATAATACAAATGTTTACTGCTTGTGCTAAAAGAACTTGTCTCTGCTATTGTTATCTTCCATGGAGCCCTATTGAAAACTGGAGTGAACCATTTGGGGCATTTTTTTTGCATTGGTCTTTGCAGTCCAGTCCTTTAGGTAGCTTTTGAAAACAGAAAGGCAGAATATACCCACCGTGTACCCTAGTGGTGGACATACTCCTGGCTTGACTTCAGCAAGGGAATTAAGTCTGGAAGGTCTACAGAGATAGTGCTGAGACAAAAAGGTAGAGGTGCTACAAAAGAAAAAAACCTTTTACTTGAAGACATAAATAATGAGATAAAAAATAAAAGATAAATAAACTGCCAAAAAGATAAATATGTCTATTAGTAATGTGCACTTTTCCTTCCTTTAGTCTTTATCTGGAGTCAGGAAGAACCACAGAACATGGGTCCATGGTCCTTTGTGTCACCACGGTTTGAAAAGCAGCTGGGGATGAAGGTAGGAAGCCTCTGGGGTGTTTTAGTCTTTAAAATGAAGTTTGAAGTTCTCCTTGAATTCAAAATTCTGTGGTGCTTACGCAAAAAAAAAAAAATCCTAATCTTGATGCCTCAACAAAATGCATATTCTAATTCAAGTTTCTCATGCTTTCTATCTCACCATTCAGTAGTGATGAGCAGGACTGGCTTTCTTTTAGCTGGTGTTTAGTCAAAGTAGACGGGATGATGAAGGATCCCAGGTAGGAAACAGCAGTGCTTGGAATGAGGAGGATCCAAAGCTGCCGTTCACTCTGGCAGATTGTTTAATGTTCTTGGAGCTATGGTCTTTGGGAGATGGAGGATAACTTCCTGCATGACTTCCAGCCAGGACTGCCCAGTATCTAACAGCAGATAGCACCATGGCATCAGAGGATCTCAAGACATAATCCTGTGCTTATGCTTCATTAATCATTTCCTTCCAACTCAAATTTCAGCTCCGTCTTGTTAGCAGACCTCCTTTACCAGCCCCAGCAGTTGGCATTGGAATCCTGCACCACCAGCAGCAGGAAGACATTCTCAACAACACATTTATCTAAGTTTTCAATGGATGCGCTACTCCTGCTGTCAGTCATGTTTGGTGCCTCCTCCTGTGAAGAAGAACATAACCCAGACTCTTAAGATTCTTAGTTCTCCAAAATGGAAAACAAAACAAAACAAAACAAAACAAAACAAAAAAAAAAAAAGGAAGAAGTTAAGTAATTATTAATCAATTTTTTCATGTAGGGGAATACCTAAAGATGGGAGGTGATGTCTGGGTACTCTAGATACTTCTTATTCTCTTGTATTTTCTACAAAGCATCTTTTTGAAGTTAAAAAACCCACAAAAATCCAGTCCAGGGGGCAGATCGGATCAGTGGCTATAAAACACATCACGTTGCTCATCTGCACTTGACAGTTCCCTGGAATGGCACGTGTGGGGGAACAGTTTGTTTCAACAGAAGTGTTAGTGCTGTTTGGTTCAATAAATGCTTCCCCATGCCTGGGAATGAGCTGTTTCTGTAGCAGAGTGTTGTGGATTTTCTCTTTTTTTTTCCTGTGGGCCAAGAATGAAATCTGTTGCAGCTGTCGGTGCTTTTCTCAGCACATGGTTTGTTAAAGCAGCATTCCTTTTGGGGAGGACCTTACGGGATGGCTCCCGAAGGCTCCAGGCACCACTGTTTCTCTTGCCTGGAGAAGCAGTGCTTTCCCATCAAGCTTGCAGGGTGGAAGGCATGCTGCAGGATCATGCCATGTTTTAGAACCCTACTTTGTAGCGGCCAAACCAGTTTCTAGAGGCTAGACTGAAGAGTGACACTGTCTCCCACGTGGGGAAGTTCCTCTGTGTCCATCTTCTGGTTTGTTTTGTTTATTTTTTTTTTTCTTAACCCCAAGACTGTACTATTAAATTGGTCCATTGGTTTAATCCTCTCTGTTGACAAGGAACGTGTAACTTCTCACTAGTAAAGCCAAAGGGACGTACATGTAAGAGCCCATCTCTTTTCCAGTCCCAGGCTGCTGTGCTGTCTCACCACTTGTGAATGTGGCCTCTTTTCGAGGGCTTACTTCTGCTTAGTTTCTTCTTTCGGTGGTCCTTAGTTCCCACACAAAATCTTGCTCATGTTGAAAGAATGAGGAAGTTGTGACCAAGTAAGAGCAACACAAAAAGTCCAGAATTGTGACTAGCTAAACTGAGAAGTGCAGTAAGGCAGGAGGCAAATGGGTTGAGGGATGATGAGCTGAAAGTGTAATAGTGAGGCTTCTTTCAAACACATCAGAAGCTGGAAAGGCAAGAGGCAGGAGAATTAGGAGGTCAAAGGGACTTATCAAAAACCCATGTCCCTCAGCACCACATCTACCTGTCTTCTAAAATCCTTCCAGGGATGGTGACTCCATCTATGGGAAGCCTCTTCCAGGGCTTGGCAACCCTTTCTGGGAAGAAATTTTTCCTAATATCCACTCTCAACCTCTCCGGGCACAACTTGAAACCATTTTCTCTTGTCCTATTGCTTGTTACTTGGGAGAACAGACCCAACTGCCCCCTCACTGCAGACTCATTTCAGGTACTTGTAGAGGGTGAGAAGGTCTCCCCTCAGCCTCCTTTTCTCTGGGCTAAACACCACCAGTTCCCTCGGCTGTTCTCGGAAGACTTGTTCTCTAGACCCTTCACCAGCTTCATTGCTTTTCTCTGGACGTTCTCCAGCACCTCAGTATTCTTCGGCTAGTGAGGGGCTCAAAATGGAACCCAGTATTCGAGGTGCGGCCTTTAGTGTACCAACATTATCAAGGAAACACACAACCCCTGAGGAATAAGTACACGAGCACGACTCCGATTCAGGGGAGAGATACTGTCCCTCTTCGCTGCAAGCCAAGAGGGAGGCGAAGGCTGAGCCAAGGAGGGCGGGACGAGGCCGCTGTCCCCGCCCCAGGGCAGGCTCCGAGGCGAGGCTGAGGCGGTGCCGGGCCTGCCCCGCCCCGGGGCGGGGACAGCGCCCTCGCGGCGCGCAGGGCACAGTGGGAGCGGGGCCGCCCGCGGGTCCTATTCCGCATTGGGTGTCCGCCGACAGCCTGATCCGCCCCGTCGCCGCCGGTGTTCTCCCCCTCCGCCGCGGATGCCCTTCCCCTCGCCTCAGGCAAGGGAGTGCTGGCGGCGCTCAGCCAGCCATTAGCCGCGGCCGCGCCGCTTGTCTCCGCCGCCTCGGCCGGGCCGAACCCCTCGGGACGGCCATAGTCGTCCGGGGCGATGCCTGCGCGCAAAGAGGGTGGGGCCCTGCTGTCGGCGTCACGTGACGGCGCCGGCCGGCGGCGAAGAGGACCGGCGGTGAGAACGGCGGAGGCGCGCGGCCGGCCCCGCCGCCGCCATGGGCAGTGAGTACGGGCCGCGCCGGGCCGCTGAGCGGCGACTGGGGAAGCTGCTCCGGGCCGCGGGGAGCCGGGGCGCTGCCTCGTGTGAGGGGAGGACGTGGCCGGGCCGCCGGCCGCGGCGTGGCTGAGGTGGCTGCTCCGGGCAGGCCGGGGAGGGGTGGCAGCGGAGCCACCTGGGCACCCGCCTCCCGAGCAGGTTTTCCTGCAGCCGGGCGCGGGGTGAGACGAGGCACCGCCTGGCACCGCTTTGTGCTGGGATGGTCGGTTTGGGTTTTTTTATCTCTGGCCTTGATATTTTACCGTGGGAGCCGCGCCCGCTGCTGTGGAGCGAGATGCACCTTCCGCTGAGCCGGCTGAGGCTTGGAGTAAATAAGGGAGAAATATGGCCCAGCTAAGGGTTAAAATAAACGTAGCGTTTGGGCCAAAATGATGCTTAACTTGGCTTGCAGTGTAATAAATACATTTTCTTTGAAGAGGTACTGATGGTTGTTTTCTGTGGTTACCGGACTGTGTTGGGGGCTGGGAATAGCTTGTGATTTGGAGGACAAATTCCCCGCCAAGTACATTTGCTTTGATTTTTTAATTTTTTAATTTATTAAAACAAAGAGCTCAAATTGTTGAGCTTTTCTCTGTTTTTAAAGGAGAAAGTGTGGAGAGGTATATCAAAAGTTAAAAGCCCCTAAAATTCTGATTAGAATAAGTGTTGCAGTGATTTCAGTTAATATTTCTAAATATATTTTAGCAGTGGAATAATTTTCTCGACTAAATAGCAAAACAAGCTGTCCTCTCCAAGTAGATAGTTTTTGGTGTCAGTATCCTTTGCTTCTGTGTTCAACAAGCACAGACTGATACCAGGTCATTTATTTTTGGCTGCAACACAATGTAGTTCACTTCTGGGGATATCTACAGTGCTGCTGCTCATCTCAAATCATTCCAGCTGTGGAAAAAAAGAATGGGACACATCTGATTAGAACAATAATTCTCTTCCACATTTTTGTTCCATTTTCAACTGTTTAAAGTGGAGGGTGTTAATTTTCAGACACTGACTTAGTGTGTTGGTGAAATAATTCACTTGCAAAATGTTACTTATGCTTAATTTTTTTTCTTCTAGAAGTTAAATAAAACTGTATGAAGTTTTATGAATTTATAAGGCTTCATTAATATATTTTTCTCTCTTTTTTTGTGTGTGTTTGTTTTTCTGGAACAGTAAAATTTTTAGAAGTTATTAAGCCATTCTGTGCAGTGTTACCTGAAATCCAGAAACCGGAAAGAAAAGTGAGTGCTCTATTATGTTCTTGCTTTTACTGGCTCAAATATAAGAGAATGTTTTTGATATTCAAGTCCACACTCCCAATATAAATACAGACAGTGGACCCTGAAGTGAGATGTATTCTTTGGAAGAAGAGGAATCCATGTTAAGGTAAAAGATAACCATGATGGTGAATCCTAATCAGCCTTCTGATAAGTTGTTCCATTATGCTAACTTTTTTTTTTAAGTCTTATCTCTAGACTAAGTTTATTTAGTTGCAGCCCCATATGATTTGGTCTACTATATTGCAGTAGAACAGAATTTTCAGCTGTTTGTTTTCCTATTGTTACCACTATTGGCCTTGAGTGCTGATCACAGCTGTGGGCTGGTTTTTGTATTACTTTGAAAAGGCTTGTGCTGTCATTCAGGAATTACAAATTGAGTTCTTCCTTTCCCACACAATATTTTCCACTTCTACAGCCGTGATTCACCTTGATGAAGTGGGAAAGTGATTGTCTGTCATGTAGTTCAGGTAGCTGCTCCTTGTTTACCTACTGGATATGACTCTTTTCTGTGTTCTGAAATCAGTGAACTGAGTTCATTTGCAGCTACGTTTCTCGGCATGTTTTCATTTTCACAGTTTCTCATCCTGTTTCTCAGCACATTTTTTAGTTTAAAATTAGTTAATTTCTGCAGGATGGAAGGAGGACAGACTTGTCAGAAAACAAACCACCAGCATTTTTTACTTCCAAAACTCAAGTAAGCACCTAGGTGACAAAGTTTCTAATCAGAGTAACACATTTACCTAATGTTAATTGTCATGACTGGCGTGAAAGTTCCTGAAGAGCTAAATGATCTTTATGTTCTCAAAATGAAATATGTAGCTCGGAATATGACACCATCAGACAGAATCCTCTTTTGTTGATTAGAGATTCCTGAAGGTTAGGAGTGGATGCAGAGATGTTTGTGTCAGTCTCCGTAGCTAGGCCTGCTGGACTGAATGGAGAAGATACAGTAAAAACTGCTGATTATTCTCCTCTGGAACTGATTATTAAAAGGATTAGGATTTATCCCCTGTCTCTTTGCTCCATCTGTCTTTCCTTGTTGCTTTCCAGTATCTTTCCACCTTGGGACATGTTTCCAAACAGATTATCCAGGTCCTCAGCACAGGAATCTGCAGAATCAGACCCCATGTTTGGTTTGGATGTGGGTGGAAGGTCCCCATCTTTGTTTCTGCAGTGGTGAAGCTTAGTGCAATCTTCTGCTGCTGATTCGTGGTATATCTGTGATTAGTTGGTTACATCCAGCCCATTTTTGTTTAGTGTAGTGGATGGGAAGAGGAAGCCAAGACAAATCTACAGATACCAATTTTTCTGTAAAGCTCATTGACAGTTGTGATTTTTCTCTCTTTGTTTTGTTTCCCTCCCTGTTGGAGAGGAACAGGGGCTTGGTCTGTCTGTGTCCTTCATCTGCTGATGAAGGATGCACAGAGTTTCTGAGATTCCTGTCCTCTCTATTTGGGTCACTTTGTCTTTATTACTATCTAGGTCACTGTCTAGGCAGTGACTGCCAGTTGCCAGCTTTGTACAAATTTAAAGTGAAAATATAATTGGAAACCTCTTTCTCAGTCTGAAGAGCCCTTTGACCATTTTAAATTCTGTTCCTTGCTTGTGTGTAGTTTATGAAGTGACTGAGGTCATTCTCTGTAACTGTAGTTCTTTGTTATTTATTGTGTTGCAAGCTGTTGCTGGCAGACATCCTTAGTAATGGTTTTAGTGGATCGGTTGAGGCCAGAATGAGAAATGAAGATGACAAAACAGAAAAAAACCAAACATCTGTTTCCTCTAAACTTTTGTTGATTAAGTGAAGATGAAATTTTGATTCAGTTGGTCTCTTACTGAATCATTCTGCTGTTACTGTTGATGAGAGAAGTGGCCTTTTTCTGTCCCTAGGGAGTGTTGCTTTTCTAATTTGTCCAACTTAACAGAAGCAATTGCTACTTTTGTAGTGAGCAAGATCAGTTCATATTTCCCTCATATGCACAGATTTTTCTGAGCAGAACGCAGTGTTCAGAACACTGAGAAGATGATGCTTAAGTCTCTTCGTTTTCACAAGCTTTAAGAAAAATGTCAAAGGAATAAAATGTCCAACTGAATCTGATCAGATGGTGAAATGTACTGTCCCTGTGCTTGTTACCATTTGTGGCTGGAAAATTTTGCTACCAGTCTGTATTTTGCTGTTCCTGGCATATGGATTCAGATGCCTCTTTTTTTTCTCTTTTGTCTTTGTGAATCATAGAGGCTGTTTTTCTTGTGAATAACTGTGATTTGGGTGATGCAGAATTTCTCTAATGCTCATATTTACCACAGTTACAGAGAGAGCCAGAGCAGTTTTAGAGCTCGACTGATGCCTCAGAAGCTCAGGTTCACTGTTGGGCTGCAGAGATCATGTGGTTAAGCATTTTTCTTTTTAAGTCTCTACTTAAAATCTGAATTACGGAGTTCAAACACCACTTGGTAAAATGGCTCAGTCCTGCATAAAGTCTTAACACAAGATACTGTTTGGATTTATTTGCTGCTGTCACTATTATTTTTTTTTAACTTTGTACTGTAAGTATTTTTAGCATCTGGCTGTTTTTAAAAGTGAGGCAATCAATATCAGTAAATAAATTAAATTACTGGGATTGTTTTGCTTCTGAGTAAGTGCATGCTTTCACTTAGAAAGATATAGACTACTTCTGGGTTTTCTTTTGCTTCAGAAGCTGCACTGCTGCAGCCTTTTGGAGTTTCTCATTTGTGGGTGCTCAGTACCCATAAAATCAAGCGCTAAGCCATTTTTTTGGTACCTCTACAGGCAGACTGTTTGGAAGCAGAAAGCGAGGATTTCTGCTGTACCTAGTTTATGTGGTAGCTCATGTAACATTTTAGTAGCTGCTCTACTCTTGCCTACAGTGAACACACTTATCCTAAAGTTCATGGTCTGTGGAGGAGAGGTGGGAACTTGGGGACCAGAGAGAGCCAAGATACAGTGTTATGTTCAAGTGCATTTTGTTCTGTCTCACACTTTGAGTAATCCTTTGGTTCAAACTTAAATCTTGTGATTCTTTCTTCTTGCACCTGTCTCTAGTTACAGTTGTCTCAAATGTTGTGACCCTGAAATTCTTTTCAATGATCATTGATCTGACATTCTTTTTAAAGTAATATCTAATTTACCCATTGATAGAAATATTTTGGAGGGAAGAGTCTCTCAAAATTATTTTGTTGCCTTTTTCTACGAATATATAATGCTGAGCTTAAGCTTCTTCTAACACCCTTTGAAAAACTTAGCTTTAAATATTTTGAATTGCTATCCAAAACTCACAGTTCTGCTTTTTGTCACTTGTCTTTGCAGCAGTTAAATCCCTTTAAAAGCTTTATAGTGCTTTAGATTAAAAACCTCCAGTCTGTTGAAGCCTAGAGCACTAATCACCCAACAGAAGATTTTTTTTCTGTTGATCTTTCATGTTTGTTGTGATGCGTCCATGTTTTTAGCCACGCTGTTGCTTTTCTGTACATACCCTCCATATTGGAATACTGTATATAAAATATATTCTACAGACCAACTGTCAGCTATGCTGTCTGCCAGACAAACTCTGTCAGTTTTCTTTGACTACACAGAAGCCCGTGACACACTCTCTAAAATCTAAAATCATATTAAAAATAAATCCTAATGAGAAATGATGCCTTCTGGTTCAGTATCTTTGCATTCAATGTGAGAGTACAGTGAAAATTCCCCATACAATGTACACATGAATCTCTCCAATCTGTCCTGTAGATCCAGTTCAGAGAGAAGGTTCTATGGACAGCTATCACGCTCTTCATTTTCTTGGTATGCTGCCAGGTAGGTATCGATGTTTCCTGTGTTTCAGAAAATGTGTGTTGTGCTCATCTGCAGTAGAATGCTTAAAATGTGAGAAGTTATTGTTTCATGTTGACCTGCCAGTTGCAGTTTTGTATTTTTATGATTAAATAGTTCCAGTTACACCTGGTTTTCTGAAATGGTCTTTATTATGGATTGTATATATTTGCAGAAACTAATGCTTTTTATTTAGTCTAAAATATATGGGTTTTCTCTTGTTATATGACAGGTCCTATCCAGTGATGATACTGGCTAAACAGCCAAGCTAATTATTCATTGACCAGTCTAAGCAAACCAAGCAATATTATGCATTCTGTACCTTCTGTTCATAAACAAAATTTAAATTCTATCAATAACAAGTTCAAAAGTGAAATAAAGTGGCTGTTTTAACCTGAGTTCTCTTGAACAAGATGATGGGTTGTAAAGATTGCAGAAGAATGTTTTTCTGATGTCGTTAAGTTGACATTTGCAACCTTTGGTTTTGTTTTGTGAATATACAGGCAAAAATGTTAGCTAAAACCTCTCCAAAATACAGGTCTTTGTAAACATTTACGTCATCCTTATTACTCAGTGTTCCTAGAGCCTGTACTTGGGTTGTAAACATTGGGTTTTTTTAAAAAATACTTGGATACTGCAGAAAATGAGAATCCTTATATTGCTTGATATGTAATTTTTAGAACTTGTAGACCTCTTAAAAGATTAAAATGAACCACGCATCTTTGTAATCGGGCTTTTTAGGTTGTGCATATTAATTCACCCATTCCAGACTCTAGAGCAGTAGTGTAATAATTTTTGTTTTACAGCTCTGAAAGACTGTTGAACAGCTAAAATCCAGCTCTTCTCCCTGTGTTTTTGGGAGAAGGAGGCAGGAATGACACCAAAGCTAGAAGAAGATGTATCTTATCTGTGTTTCCTAGCTGCTGGATATGTGCTTAAGTAAGATTTTGAATATACACAGGCAATTGCAATAGCTGAATAGGAAATCAAATGGTGCAGAACAGAGTTTTCAGGAATTAATCTACGGGATTGTCTGGATTCCTCATCCATTGTTGTTGTGATTAAGAAGAGTTTTAGAAGAGTTTAAAATCCCTCAGTATTGACAGATAAAACATTGGAGGTTTTAAATAAACTTGGCTAACTTTGACAGCTCCATATGGGATATTTTAATACATATTACCAGCTGTAGAATTTGAATATTTAAACTTGATGGGGGCAGATATTGACATTGTAGCTTGTGCTGTGTCTTTAATTTGCACTGAAAAGAAATACTGTTTAGGACCATTTAAAAAGAAAAAAGTGAAAACCACCTACTTTCTTCTGTTTCCTTAAATCTGTTTTGCTACAGTTTTGTCTTTTTTTTTTATTAACTCAAAAATTTCTGCAAAAGAAGTGGTGAAATAAGTAATGGAATGCCATCTAATATTTTCCCCCATTCTGTGAATGATTTGTGGTGGCTAACCTATTTACTTTATGCTCTTTCAGTTCTTTTGTTCTGTTGTAGTACTGCAGAACCACGTATGTCAGGCATTTACATCTTCAGCTTTAGTACTCTGGTTTATGTGCACTGTTCATTCTAGGAGTTTCTGCTTTTTCCTGTAGAAGGGTCTTGGTTTCTGTGGTTTATTCCTCTGCGTCATACCCCCCAGCTGGAGAATTAGATGGTGTCTGCATGTCTGTTACTGTATGCTCTGATTTCATTAAAAAAAAAAAAAGTTGGAATAAATGATACTGAACAGTGTAACAGTTGAATCATTACGCGTTAAGGTTTTTGGATTAACAAAAAAGCTTTCTTTGTTTATCTGCTTAATACTGCTGTGTGCTTTGACAGATACCTTTGTTTGGAATCATGTCATCAGATTCTGCAGATCCATTCTACTGGATGAGAGTCATTCTTGCCTCAAACAGAGGTTAGCAGATTTCCTTCCTTTTTCTCTGTTTTGTAGCAGTATAAACAGGCCAGGTGAAAACCAGTCCCAGATGTCATGTTGCCATACTTTGTAAAGTTCTTAACACAGATGTAATTAAAATTGACTGATACTTGAAGAGAACTTCATCTTAGGAATGGTTTTTACTTTGATGTGCAGATGAGCTTAATCTTGGTTCTCCAGTTTTAGGAATGATTCTGTTTCAAACTGTAGAGCGGTCTCTTTCTGATTAATATATGGGACAGGAATCTTCTGATTAATATATGGGACAGGAATCTTCTGATTAATATATGGGACAGGAATCTTCTGCCTCTCCATTTATGAACAGCTCTATTTGCAGTATGAGAGTGCTGACTAAAAAATACCTTATGTGTGCAAGTCAGTTACGCCTCGCAATATTTTGGCAACATCATGGGTGAATAATTTAGTGGGAAAGCTAAGGGTAGAGATGATTAGGCTTATAGTTTAGCAAGGCCAAACTAACTCATTTTGGAATAGACAAGTGAATCCCAACCAAATGTATGAGAAGACTTAAACTAATGCTAGAAGTCTGAAATTTAAGATGAGTGGCCTGGATGCAAGGCTCTAAATGAGGACGCTGACCTCAGCGGTATCTTGGAAAATTTGCTGGAAGTAAGAAAATTGGTGGAACCCTCTAATGTGAAAGTACAAATGATTTGGGAATGTAAAATTTTGTCACACCAGTGAAGATAATAAATTAAGGTAAATAAGTTATCTATTATAAGTTATCTGGTGCAGAATTTGCATATAAGAGTCTGTCTCACTAGCAGTATGATACTAAATATGCTTATCCACTCCCCATACAGAATGGCAACAGTGGCCAAGAAGAGGCTAGAGAGACTGTAAAGGCAACACAAAGCCCAAGTGGGGAAGTTAATTTATGCTCCAGTCAGCTGACGAGAGAAGTAGAGATTTCCCTGAGAGGCAATGTGATATTTAACATAGTATTAAATAGGATGCAAGTATGAAAGAAGCACATTGTTATAATGACTTCAATGCTTTCACGTTTTGGTAGCAGGGAAAACACTAAAAAAAAAAAAAGAGAAAAAGTTCAATAATGCTTATAATTTTTAAAAAAGAGAACCAAAATGACTGGTAGTTAAGCAGACATGAAAAGAAGACTCCAGTCAATAGAAGAGGTGCTTAAAAACCTTTTGTTAAATTCAGATTACTTATTAAAGGAACTTTAGGAAATTAAGCTATTACAGTACAAGAGGAAAGACCTAACAGCTTAAGAATTGGTTGAAAAGATCAAAAGAAATGTCTGTACAAGTCTGTAAGGTGCCACAAATTAAATATTGCATACAGTTGTAATCCACCATGTCACAAAAAAAAACCTGAAAAAACTTTAAAAAATCCACTTAGGAAAGGCACCAGGGAGAACCAAGGTAGATATTAATCTATAGAAAGAGATTCTAAAAATTAAAAGATTCTTTGCTATGAAATGTGTATATCCCAAATGTCTTTTAAGTCTTTATCTCTGGAAAAAGGTGGATAGGGAATGGATAGTCACCTTTTCCTTATATTGTGAAGTGGGAAAGGGCAGCCAATGGTATTACTAAGCAGCACACGTAACTCAGGAGTTCTGAATGAATTACTGGCAGAAGTTGCCAGAAGCAGTTTCTGAATAAATGACTGATCTAGGGGAAAAGGGAAATACAGAATGATACTTCCCCCAAAGAAGGGGCCCCTTTCAGAGGTGGGCTGTAAGGATGGATAAGCTGCTAGGCTGATCAGCTATGGATGTTACTGTTTCTACTTTTCATCTTCCGTATGACCTTACAGACTATGCTTCCCCTGTCACTAGTTCTTGTTGAGACTTTACAAGTCTACAGTGCCTAAAAATTTTTTTTTATTGGTAATTTAACAAGTGACAGGACAAAAGTAAATGGTCTCAAGTTGCACCAGTGGAAGTTTGTTGGATATTAGGAAAAATTTCTTTATCAGAAGGGTTGTCAAGTCCTGGAAAAGGCTGCCCGGGGCAGTTGTGGAGTCACTATCCCTGGAGGTATTTAAAAGCCCTGTAGTTGTGGTGCTGAGGGATGTGGTTTAGTGGTGACCTGGCAGTGCTGGGATAACAGTTGGACTTTATGATCTTAAAGGTCTCTTCCCACCAAAATGATTCTATTATTTTCTTGATATTTTTATGATGGAACGCTGCTGCATTACATGTGACAGCAGCGTTCTGCTTAAATGTACAGAACTGAAAAGAATTGTAAGCTGATTCTCTTATGAATCTCCCTGGTGGATATTGTGACCTAACACTCCCAGCAGTGAGTGCTGGATGTCAAACACCGTGACCACCACAGCTCTAGAGGAAGCACAACAGTCACAGCAAACAGAAGAGGAGGTTTCGGGAGCAGAATGAGGGGTGAGACCCTCCAGGGATCAGGAAAAGAGTGTTCCCAGTAAACTTTTTGATTTGAAGTTAGCATGATGTTAATAGCATGGAATATTTATGCTGGCCAGTTTGGGTCAGCTGCCTCAGCTTTCACTCCTCTGAGCTTTAGCACCAGATGAACTTGAAACTGCTAAAGACCTTGATCATGATGAAGACCCATGTACCATGGCTGGCCCCAGGCAAAACCAGAGTGTCTTACCAACTTCATTCTCACTGAATTGAGTGCTGCAGTCTTCTCAAAAAATGCAGCTTTCCTGAACTGAAAATGTATTCTGTGATTCTCTCCCAGCGAAACCAGAACACAGACCTAATTCTTTAGGAGAGATGTTTGAATGGCAATTATGTTAATTTTTTTTCCTGTTCAGGTACTTTGATGGAATTAGGTATCTCACCCATTGTGACATCTGGTTTGATCATGCAGCTGCTAGCTGGAGCAAAGATCATTGAAGTTGGTGATACTCCAAAAGACAGAGCCTTGTTCAATGGAGCTCAGAAATGTAAGCACTGTTCCAATTAAACTTAATAAGCATATTTTTATTCTTGAGAAAGCAGCCTGCCTAAGTGAAACTAGATGTGAGATTTCTTTGGTAGGTGATTTCAGCAGATTTTCTTTAAAGGATTTGCTTTCTCTCTTGTTTTAGTATTTGGGATGATTATTACCATTGGGCAAGCCATTGTGTATGTTATGACTGGAATGTATGGAGATCCTGCTGAAATGGGTGCTGGAATTTGTCTTCTTATTATAATTCAGGTTTGTAATGAGCTATTTTGTGTGTAACTGACTGGATAGATAGATTATAGCTGGAAGAAAAAAATCTTTCTATGCCTGGTTACCTTGTATTTATTTTTAGTGCTGTAAAGACTCATCCTTTGCATCTGTCTGCCTATATATGAGAAATTCTAAATATTCCATAAAGGACGAGGAAGTTGGGATAGTAAATATCAAAAATGCTTCAGATAGGAGTGACAGTACAGGAATTGGTGGACTCCAAAAGCAATAGCTGCTCTACAGTCCCGTGGAAGACTTCTCACAAAGTGGCACAGATGCAGCTTTGAGACACTATCCTGTAGAGCAAAGCAGTAAATGCACAAGCGTAAACACTTCTTTGAAAAAAGCACTTCTGAGTAATTTGTTCGCTAGTACCAGTGTGGAAAGGTCAGAGATGATTGCCAGGTGAGCTGTGCGGGCATTTGTACATCAGAGGGCCAAAATACTGCATGACTATTTAGATGAAAAATTCAACGATCACTCTCAAACTTGATGAAAAGACTGAAACGGGGAATTATTGCTTAATTCTTGGCATTCTTGCTTAGTTCTTGGCATTATTCATTCTTGTTTCTGTTCAATTTTGTTTTCTTCCCCACAGCTGTTTGTTGCTGGTTTGATCGTGTTGTTGTTGGACGAGTTGCTACAGAAAGGTTATGGCTTGGGGTCTGGTATATCCCTGTTTATTGCTACCAATATCTGTGAAACCATTGTCTGGAAGGCTTTTAGTCCCACTACCATCAACACTGGCAGAGGTACGTGTGTGATTACAATTAGTTGTGATGTGTTTTGGTGGATGTATACCGTACGTAAACTGTGAGGTGTTTATCAGATGGGAATGAAAAAAAAAAATGTTGTAATGTGGGATGATTCACTTCTGAAGTCAGTTGTCTAACAATGAAGTTGAAAATGTTGTCTGACTTCTGCAAAGGCTAATAACCTCCAAGTTTGCCTTTGCTGATTCAAATTGCAGTCATCAAAATGGGACTTGAAGCCCCTTGACTGAAGATTTTACAGTTGCCTTTTTGTAGTCTTTGTTTTAACATCACTTCACAGAATCACAGCATGGTAAGGGTTGGAAGGAACCTCTGGATGTCATCAAGTCCAACCCCCCTGCCAAAGTAGGGTCACCTAGAGGAGGTTGCCCAGGATTGCATTGTCCAGGCAGACTTTGAAAGTCTCTAGAGAAGGAAACTCCGTGACCTCTCTGGGCAGCCTGGTTCAGGGCTCTGGTACCCTCACAGGAAAGAAAGTATTTCTTTATGTTTAGGTGTAACTTACAGGGTTCCAGTTTGTGCCTGTTGCCCCTTGTCGTATCACTGGACACCACTGAAGAGTCTGGCCACATCCTCTTAAGACCTGCCCTTTAGATATCGTTAAGCATTGTTAAGATCCCCTCTGTCTTTTCCAGGCTAAACAGCCCCAGGGCTCTCAGCCTTTGTCCCCTCCTCATCTTTGTAGCCTCCACTGGACTCCAGTAGTTCCTTGTCGCTTTTGAAATGGGGAACTCAGAACTGGACATAGTACTCCAGATGTGGGCTTGCTAAGGGTAGAGGGGCAGGAGATCGTCTCTTGACCTGCTGGTCACGCTCTTCTTGATGCACCCCAGGAGACCATTGGCCGCCTTGGCCACAAGAGCACACTGCTGTCTGCCAGGACTCCCAGGTGCTTCTCTGCAGAACTGCTTTCCAGCAGGTCAACCCTTAAGCTGTACTGGTGCAATTTACCAATAGACATGAGAAATTCTGTAGGTTTAGAGGAGTTATCATCAGCTGTTGTTGGGGGCTGTAAAATACTTCTACAGTTGGTGCCTCCCAAGTTATTTTATGCTAGTTTGACTCATTTCTCAGCCAGTCTTTGACAACATCTGGTTGTCCTGAGACTCTAGAAATACTGAGTTAAGATGCAGCCTGTTTGCATCAAGAAGTTAAACTGCTCCAGCGCGTACATTTGAAATCCTGAGCCACTTTAGTTTGCTGTTATTTTCATCTGATTTTTAGTAGTTCTGTCTGCTTTTCTAAAGCTGGTTTTCTCCTCACTTATTATTTCTTCCTTCTAATCATCCTCCATCCCCCAGAAAATAATTTAAAAAAAAGTATTCTTTCACGTGTGTGACAGGTTAAAGGAAAAAAAAATGTTTTGTTAGATTATTCTACATTCTATAAGTGAAAACAATTCTCTGTTGTGGTGTATTTTTTGTAATAAGATTTGTGTCCTATTGTATCTCGCTTTATATGTGGCATTCTTAAAATTTGCAAAAGAAATACATTCTTTTTAGAAGTATTTTTAATTTACAGGTTAAAATTTCTTGTATTTTCTTGCTTCATGCAGGAACAGAGTTTGAGGGTGCCGTGATTGCGTTATTTCATCTTCTGGCTACAAGAACTGACAAAGTCCGGGCTTTGCGGGAAGCTTTTTACCGGCAGAATTTGCCCAATCTCATGAATCTGATTGCAACAGTGTTTGTATTTGCTGTAGTCATATATTTTCAGGTAAAATGAGAAATTCTTCATGGTAACTCTGCAGCTGCATAGGTAGAAGTGCAGTGACCTTAGACACTGCGGTCACTGGGAAAAATGCAAAGGTTAAACTGAAATAACTGGAAGTATCAGCTTTGAGTAAGGAGCTCTCTTTATTTCAATACTGTTATTTCAGTAACATGCCTCTGTGGCAGCACAGCTGTTAGCTTTTGTAGCCAGACATACTGGTACTCACTGATGTAATCTCACACTCCATTAAAACACTATTACAGTATTTTTACTAAATCTGGATTCTGGAACTGCAGAAATGATGTATTTGATCTTTGTGTTGACTTAAAAGAATGCATTTAGACAGAGCTCAAGAACCTTGTTTCTTTGGGGTGTGCATGGTACGGATTGGTTCTAGAAAACAACCGTGTGATTAATGCACAGCTTACCAGTTTTCCTCTAATGTTCTTGAAATACTTAGCTAGTATTTCTTTTTAAATGTAAGTATTTACTAAAATGAACAACTAAAGGAGATCCATACGGTGTTCTATTTTCCTCATTTTTTTTGGTTTGTGTGGCTAAAATATGGGGGTTTCTTTTGTGGTTTGGGTTTTGTTTTGTTTTTGTTTTCTTTAAGCTATTGATTCAGTGCTGGCAAAAACCTAATCCTCTGGTTTTCAAATCCATGTGGCTTTTCTTGGGTCAGCTCAGATTAAGAGCCCACCCCAGAAAACAGAAGGCTGGGCTTGCCACACAGAAGCCTGTTGTTAAGTGGCTAGTTAAAAACCATTAAAGGCTTTATTAAACCCTATTCTATGAAGTGTATTTTAGGGGACTATCCTTTAGCAGATGGGAGATAATGTTTATGTAAAAAGAATGTAAGACAACCAAGGACTAACACTAATAAATCCTTCAATCTGTAATCCAGACTGTAGCAGAAAGCCTTTGGTGTTTACTGTCTCAGGCCTTGCTCTCCTTGTGTATTTAGCATGAACTCCATGGTCAGGAACAGCTTTTAGGCACACTGGGAATACCTTCTGCCTGGGGAATAAACTCTGCCTTTGTGTTCATTCCCATAGGGATTTCGTGTTGATTTACCCATCAAGTCTGCACGATACCGTGGACAGTACAGCAGCTATCCTATCAAGCTCTTCTATACCTCCAACATTCCCATCATTCTGCAGTCTGCTCTGGTTTCCAACCTCTACGTCATTTCCCAGATGTTGTCTGTTCGTTTTAGTGGCAACTTCTTGGTGAACTTATTAGGGCAGTGGGCAGTAAGTATTTTACCACTTTTTTAACAGCATAAAATTATTTGTATATATTACTTCATTGTGAAACGTTGGTATTTCACCAGCAGAAAAGTGGAATATTTCTGTTCTTTACATATGTGTATAAAAGCTGGTTTAAACATTGAAGAGCAACTCCTCTGGAAATACAGGATAGGAATGTGAGAGATCTGCAAGAAATAACTACCTGCCTTTTTCTTCCACTCTCATAGGATGTCAGTGGTGGTGGCCCTGCTCGCTCTTATCCCGTTGGTGGCCTGTGCTACTACCTGTCCCCTCCAGAATCCATGGGTGCAATATTTGAGGATCCTGTCCATGTAATAGTTTATATAATATTTATGTTGGGATCCTGTGCGTTCTTCTCAAAGACTTGGATTGAGGTGTCTGGCTCATCAGCGAAAGACGTACGTGTCTGATAAACGTGCCAAAACGTTTTCAAACACTGACTCTAATTTTGAATTGATTAGCTACTAATTATCAGTTGTTACTCTAAATAATGGGGTTTGGAGAATACCTGTTATGGGGAGAGGCTGGGAGAACAGGGATTGTTTAATCTGAAGAGGAGGCTGAGGGGAGACCTTACTGCTCTCTACAGCTACCTGAAAGGAGGCTGTGGTGAGGTGTTGGTCTCTTCTCCCAAGTAACTAGTGATAGGATGAGAGGAAATGGGTTTAAGTTGTGCCAGGGGAGGTTTAGGTTGGAGATTAGGAAAAATTTCTATACTAAAAGATCAGCGAGGCCTTGGAAC
>JANIJG010015109.1:6382-16657 GCA_024611175.1 Megaceryle torquata | reverse complement strand
GGGGTGGAGTCACCATCCCTGGAGGTGTTCAAAAACCATGTGCATGTGGCACTTCAGGACAGGCTTTAGTGGTCATGACAATGTTGGGTTGACGGTTGGATTCAATCTGAGAGGTTTTTTCCAACCTTAATGTTTCTGTGATTCTAATATCAGGTGACTATGAAACACTGCTGCAGTTTCATCAAATTATGGGTTTTGCAGGTTGCCAAGCAACTCAAAGAACAGCAAATGGTAATGAGAGGCCACAGGGATACTTCAATGGTTCATGAGCTTAACAGGTAAGGAAATGCTGACTTCCAGCTGACTGGTTAAGAGTGCTGGGGATCTCTCCACTAGAGCAGTTGTTGGCTGAAAAATCCATGACCTGTTTCCACTGCAAATATCAAGACTCTTCCCATTCAGCTGTCGCCCTTCCTAGTAATGCAAAAGATGTTTACAGTGGTAGGAAAGAGATGAACCTGTAGGTAGTGTCATTTATTTAAGTAGCATAATGAGGGAATTTGGGTTGAATTCCTTTCATGTTTGTAAAAGGAAGATACCTTGATCTTTACAGATGTTTAATTTATCATTACTGAGCTAAGATGACACTCCAAAAGCAACATTTTATGCAGCATGCAAAGCCTGCTGATCTATATTGAAAGATAGATTTAACCCTGTATATTTAAGTCGTAGCAGTTATTCTTGGTCCTTTGGAGGTTACTTGGCAGGCATATGCATAAAATTGCTGTACTGTGAAGTGACAAGTTTTGCCACTGTTCAGTTAATCACACAGATTTCCTATCAGTGAGTATCTATTGTAGTTTATACTTTTTACAGATAGGGAACACGCTAAGAGCTAATGGCAGAGTTGCATTTGCAAAGCTTTGATTTTTTTGCTCAATGTTCTAGTTGGTTATTTAAGTAGTAGATGTATTGTTAGAATCCTCAGGTGAAAATTCATGATGATGAATATGTTTTTTTTTGTCTTTGGTACAGGTATATCCCTACAGCAGCAGCATTTGGCGGTTTGTGCATCGGTGCCCTCTCGGTGTTGGCTGACTTTCTAGGGGCCATCGGCTCTGGCACTGGCATTCTGCTTGCAGTCACTATTATTTATCAGTATTTTGAAATATTTGTAAAAGAACAGGCTGAAGTTGGAGGAGTAGGTGCATTATTTTTCTAGATGTCCAAATATTTCATGGTTTGTGTGAAAGGGAAAGTATTTTGACATTATGCGTCATTTAGTCCAATAATGCTATTTTCTTTTCACTCATTTTCAAGTGCTGCGTGTCCCATTACTGTAATGGGCATTGAGCAATGCCTGTGTGCAGCATTAGTACCAGCTGCCTTAAGAATCAAGTTTACATTATCTTGTTTAAGTATCTAGTGTTGCCTGTAATGCTGGAAACCAGTTCATCTACCTTGCTGTTCAAACACTACAGTGAGATGGTAAAATGTATCAGTTTGATATCGGTAAACATTTTTGCACACAGCATTAAAATGTTGAATTTATTTCCCTGTCCTTAATAGGAAACCATAAACTCTGAGTTCAGATTGCCACGTGCCAGTATTCTCAACAAAATTTATTTGTAGCCTGTATTTTACAGTTTTTTTTATACTTTTTTAACTTGCATTTCCCCATCATTGAACTTGGCACTCCTTATTCCGTTGTGCTGTCTCCACCCAGGCACCTTCCTCTTAGCACTAAGGGTGGACAAGCAAAGTTTTTACCGGACACTGATACTCATCTCACCTGTGAGCTGGTTCTGTGGTGGATTTGCTGCATCGCAGGGCCCTGGGGCATTGTGGTTTCTTGCCCTGGGCCTCCTGTGGGACAGCGTGGCAGCTGCTGTCACGCTAGCAGGTCAGCCCCGTAGTTTTGTTTAAACATGTACTTGTGAAAACTGTGCCACTGAAGCTTCATGTCCACTTTGCTTTTGAGAGTCTAAAGAACAAGGCCTGGTTCCTGAAGCAGTGTTCATAGAAGGGAAAGGTGTGGGGGGGAACAAGGAGTTCCCGATGAAAATTTATTTCTGTTGTCGCACTTTGCAGCGGCAATGTAACAACTGTAACGTTACACAATAAACTTATTTAATTAAGCTCTTCCCTGTGTCTTATCTGGGCAAGATGTAATTTGGATGCGGGTTTTGATCATATCTAACAGGCTTTGTTAGTGAGGTAGGTCTGGCAGCCTGCCTGTCTCTTCATTCTTTCTGGAATATAATTATGCTGGGTTTTAGCAGCTTTAATTAAAAACTGAATCTCAAGATTCCTCCTTTTAAAGCCACTGAGCTGCTCTGCTCGCCTGTGACCAATTACTTTATCCCTTTTGATTTCACATTTTTATCTCCTGTCTTCTCTCACACTCAACTTGAAAGTAACTTTGTCTTGTTTGTGAAGGTAAAGTCTTAAGCAATTTTTCTGCTTCAGTTCTAAGGTGGGAAAGTGCTCCTCATTATGCATGCTCATCCAAACTTACTTCAGAGGCAAGACTTTATTAGCATATGTTTATTACAACTCCTTGATCTAACCTTTAAGCAGTGGTGGTTGTTCACATAATTAGAAGCAGTCAACTGTCTGCAGATACACCAAAGGTTTGTTTGGCAAAAGATTTACCTAGAAGTGATGTGGATGTGTCCTAGGAAGAGAACAGCAAGACTATGCTGTCTTGGGGCACATGCATCTGTACCATGAACAGAATCCCCTGCCTGGGTCCTGTACCAGCTGGGTTTGCATGAGTGGCTGCTTTGTTGTTTCAAACACTCCAGTCAGAGCATGGACACTGGATCCCTGTGCTCTGCTCCTGCTGCAGACAACTACTGCCAGCTGTTGAGGTGATGCTGCTTGTGCACGGGGGCAAGAGGAGTTTGCTCCCCCTCCTTTTGAATAGGCCCTGTTCCAACACCTACAGTTACTTAAGTGTCTTCCTTAGAGCAAAGCACAAGTGCAAGGATTAATGTAGTGAGAAACAAGGTGTTCTGAAAATTAAACAGCATTTTATTATGATTATTCTGTCATTCTTGGACTTAGTAGTTAAAAAACCTTTTTGCCAGTTACAGAATTCCAGATACAGAATATCAGAATCAATACTTCTATTTGCTCTACAAATAAAGCAAAGGACCTTTACTACAAGAAGAGTTACACTTCTAAGCCACCTGAATTGGGGCAGTTTTCATCTAAATTTCTCATCTAGTTTTAGAACTTCATAAAAGGAACTTGAAGAGGTTTTTCTGCTGCGCGCTTCAGGGCCAATGCGTACGTATAAACCCTGGCATCCACTGCAATATGTTCTTCTGCTATGAGTTCTGGAAATAAAATAAATTATGAGCTACTGTTCAAACTTCTCCTCTACAGCAATGTAAGTCCTTTACTAAAATGAAGCTCTATAGCATTCCAGACATGAATCCTTACTGCTAACTCGTAATGCTGTCACTAACAGTCTCTTGCAGCTTTATCAGATAGAGTATTCAAGGAGGAGAAAGGCCATGAGGGGCTATATGAAGAGAAACTTGAGGGTTATTAAAGCTCACACTGGTGCATTTAGTGTGGCAGAAAGCTCTTACCATCAATTCTCTGCAGCAGGTCGTTCTTTGGAAGTGAAATAACTTCCACAAATTCTAAGAGAAAAGAAAAAAGTTTTACACACCTTTGAATGAGTGAACAGAGAGGAAGTTACCTCGGTGTCCTGTTTCTTACAGTTTAGAAGGAGAAACAAACTGACTCAACACTCAGCAGCATCCAAAAGCTGTGAGCCTCCAAATATTACAAAAAGGCCAATTAAATGGGAGGGGGCAGAGATGGGTCATTATAAACAGGTTTGGCAGAAACTGGGAAAAGCAGAGTAGCTGACAGCTATGCAGGGAAAGAGTCCTAAAGCGAGACCTCCCTTCTGAGAATGGAAAATACGCCACTGAAGTGGACTTCAGTTGGGACTTTTCTACAGTAATGTATTGTAAATGCATCTGAAGACCAAAACAGCAGAAAGACAAAGGGATCATCCATGATGGATTTGTGTTGGTTTATACCTCCCCTGGCTGAAGTAGTTGTCTTTGGGACTTGATCTACAGCTGTTGGGGATTCAGTAATTATTATTTCCTAAGATACTGGTGCTATAGGTTCAATACCTGAGGATAATTGACAAGATAGTGCCCCCAAGGAATTCTCACATCCAGGCCAAAGTCAATCTCATGCATGTTTGATTTGGGTCAGGAGGCTAACCAAGCCCAAATAAAAAACAGTTTAAACTGACATTTTCTAAGAAAAACTTGCCATACAAAGATCACCCTTGACCTTGCCATCAATGGGAGCACAATTATGTAACATACCTCCATCATCTGCAAATAAAGAGGGGAAAAAAGGTAAGGGTTCTGAAATACACCAGCGTTTACAACCAAAAAGCACTTTGAAAGCTGACTGAGTGTGAGTGGTGTTAGTTACTTCCAGGGTCAAGCCACAACTAAGTGGAATATCTATGTGCACAAGTGCTGATGGCCCTCCCTGCAGTCTGGCATCTACATTTCTCATTCTGGGTGTGCCAACACCCGACACTTAACATCTAGTACATTTAGTAAAGCGAATTTAGCAAAGAAACACAGTTCTGCTTATCTAGACTGCAGGGTATGATTTTAAGGACATGCAGCAAGTAAATCAGCTGGGACAGAAGAGATGCAGTGGTAAGGATAGTTCTTTTAAACGATTCTTTTGTTATTCTCAGAATTTTCAAATAAAAGGTACAAAACTCACCAAGTTTTTGCTTAGGTCTCGTGTTCTCAGCCTCATCTCCGTTAATGATGACGCTCACAATGTGCGTTGTGCTGTTTGACAACCCCGGGTCCAAGCAGAGAGCTGCCAACAAACAGGTGCAGAGGTTAATTTTTCAAAAGCATAAGTCAGGCACCTTGACATTTCAACAAAAGCTTTCACAGAAATGCATCTGATACAATAACATGTATTTGACATTTGTTCATGCTGGAAGAGTTATAAAAAGTTTGTTTTCACATGTGAAAGGAATGTTTCTGCAGCTCTCTGCTCTTTTACAGGTTCCTTGGAGGATTTGTTTTCAGCAGCTGGGTTTGCTTTCCATTCCACAGACTGAAGATTAAACCATAAACTGTAATTCCTGTTCAGACTTCATCAGTTTACTGGAGTCTCGTTTTGCCATCGCCTCTCTCCATCTCAGCCCATGGTATGCAGTTCTACCCCATCATCAAGAGCCAAGTCTCCACTGTAATGACATTTACTTGAAATCACATACAAGTGGCCTCACCTTTCTACCTTCTCAAGTTTTATTTATGATCCTTATTTTGCTTTTGGAACCACTGTATTGGCAACAATCCCATTCCAAAGGCTCTCTGGATTTACTCCAATTCTTCTCACCTTTCTTCCATCTGTCTGGAGAACCCAAGTAGTGTCACCTCCCCACAGCTGACGTGAGGGTGACCTCCACCAAGGCTGCACCACGCAGCTATTGTTTTCTACCTAACGTCACAGATGCTGTTCACATTAAGTCCATCAATTTAGACTTTTATATTAAAATGCCAAATCACAGCCTGAATAATTGGCTTTTGTGTAAAGGAGCTTAATTAATAGCCAAGTTTTCCCCTACAGACATCACACTTCTACTTCAGTCCTGTATGTTTATGAGAAGTTGAGCAACTGCCTCCTCAAGGACCGAAGTCTCATTGGTACAGCCAGGGGCAACTACTCTCTGCTAATCTGTGTAGACTTTTCTGCATGGATTTTTCCTTTGGTTTAGAGAATTTTAGACATTTAGAGTACGAGTCACAGACAGAATTAGCTTTGGGTGGGAAAATAAAAAAAAAACAAAACAAAACACCAAAGACCTGGAGTACATTCCACAACTTCACCCTTGTACCCAGTTTCTTCCTCCAGCTCTCGCAATGCAGCGCTTTCTGCAGTCTCATTTTCCTCCATGAGGCCTGTGAGATAAATGATACACAATAACAATCAAAAAGCCAGCAAGTAACCACAATACCCATCCTGAGTTCTAATCTAGCTTTACCAAAGAGGTGGAACATCCTCACTATCCTTTGTTACAGAGGGATAAACTGAAGTGTCAGGAAGGATTCCTGGATTCATTGTGCCAGGTGAGGTTTCAGTTGGCTATTGTGAAAAATTTGTTCACCAAAAGAGTTGTCAAGCCCTGGAAGAGGCTGCCCAGGGCAGTAGTGGAGTCACCATCCCTGGAAGGATTTAGAAGACAGGTAGATGTGGTGGTGAGAGACATGGTTCAGTGGTGACCTGGCAGTGCTGGGTTAACAGTTGGACTCAATGATCTCAAAGGTCTTTTCCAACCAAAACAATTCTACAGTTCTATGACCACGCTGCTGCCCTCATCTTCAACTGATTATCTACAGAAATATGTGACCTTCCCAGTAAATGGCATTAATATTCTCATGAGGGAAAGAAGCCAAATGCTTTGACTCTTAGAGAAAAAAAGGAATGGAGGAATATGCAACATTCTACCACCAGATTACTGTGCAAAATGTCTCCAATCTACTAAAATGAACTTGTGTTGCATTCTTCATTATCAAATATTCCTACTTCTGAATAGCACAGTAAGCTGCAGACCTCACCATGGTTTTCATCTTACTTCAGTAAGATTGACACTCCAGGCACATTAAAACACACTTAACTGTCAGCTTTATGTGACTCAAGCTAATGTTTCACTTACCTGCAGGAAATTCCAAGCAATAGCTATTAATTGGGGGCCTGAACTGTTTCACTAGGACAATGCAGTCGTAGTGGAGAGTTCTCTGTAGTATTGCTATCACTGCTACACCTACAAAGAGCAACAGAAGACACAAGTTTGTAGAATGTGAGTACATCAGAAAGTGAGTATTTAGTGCTAGATCTGGAAAGGAACCCACACACTGTTACTCTGAGCATTAAATGTTTAAGTGTCTGTACCAGAATCCCAAATGATGAATTGATGCTCCTTATATCATACGTGGTGAGAGACAAAAGCCCAAAATGGGATCTTTTAAGCATCCCAGCAAACAAGAGGCACATCTATGGAGCAACACCAAGCCCCATCCCACCAAGATCTAGGGAATGGCTCTCTTGCCTGCAGAGGCTGTTTGGAAGCCACTGTATGAAACCCCCTCCTGCACTCCCTTTGTGGCTAGACTGTGTCCCTCTTCTGCCCGATGAGAAGTGCATCCCTAGCCCCTAACAGCAGACCCTGTTCTCCAGTCTGTGAGCTACTCTGTATCGGGACATCCAGCATGTCTTCAAAATTGCTCCACTGTTCTGAAGTGAATACAATGATCTTGGGACAGCACTCCTACCAGTAAGGTTCTGATTTGTCAGCACTGAAGTTAGCATGTCATTAGCTCAGGAGTATATATAGCATATACAGAGAGCACACTCTGCTGAGCTATTTGTTCCACATCCTCACTCATTCAGAAACAGATCAGCTCTAAGTCTGCACTGTCAGTTTATCAGAAGAACTTCCAAAGGAAAAAAATGCAAACAAAAAAAGTCACCAATGTCTTACCATCAGCTGTAATACCCTTTTTGTTGCCAGTACGCTTTACAGTTTCCCATGTTCTGTTTAACAGAGAAAAGAACAAATTAATATATGTAAGTTGTCTTCTATACTTTCTACTTTCATTTAAAAGCAAAATACACCGTCACACGCTGAGGCCCCATAAGAAAGCAGCTGGCAGGCCCTGTCATATACTAGCCCTAGAAAATGTCTGTAGTAGAGTCTTCTGTTGCCTACTAAAAGGAGGGAGAGAGAAAAAGGTTAATTAATGATCACTAAAAATAAGGGAAAGACACAAATGATTGTCACAGAACAGGCAAGTCTTATAAAATGACTCTGGAAAAGTGCAAAATAAAGCAGTTTATACATAAAATGACAGATTTTGGAAGACAGCTTTGTACTGAGAGCACGTGAATTCTATCTTTTGTCTTGCATTTGCATCATGTTTATAGTGTAAGTTATTGTGAACTCTCAGCTCAGTTACCCGAGCACACAAGGAGCACATAGGCAAGGAAAACCAAAGCTTCTCCCTCAAGAGAAGCAATGGGATGAGTAAAAACCAAAAATCCTTTCAAAAAAAGCTCCAATCTTTGCTGCTTTTAAAAATACTTTACTGATGCATTGGGAGGTACTGGAGAAAGGGAGCAGTATGGAATCTGGCACGTATGGGGAGGGAAGTAAAGCCATGTTGGCACATCCAGAAAAATGCAGCAAAACTAAAGCATAGAACAGAATTGGACAGGAGAGATAACATACAAGAGGACAGTAATTTGGTAATAGTATGCGAGATCCAGCACCAGCAGCAGGGAAAAATAAGCCCTTAAAGAAATAGAAAAGCCATGGGACAGACTTTCTGCCCATCACAGTCCAGTTGCAGAGCTAGAACTTGCAAACAAGGAACTGAAAACACAAAGTATTTCAGGGTCCAGTGTGCCCAAAGGGTTTAGGAGCCAAATTCCATCCCACACGCTAGCACAGCTGCTAGGGTAAGATTTTTTTTTTCTCTGAACAGTACAAACCATAAAAGAATTGCACAATGAATAGACCTCATCTTGTGTTGAGTGGTAGGTTTCTAATGCTCACATTCTCTAGCCTGGAGCTACTCCATGCAGTTGGGAACATGATAGGAATCTGAAATGCCAGAGAGGCAATTACCTGCTTTTGCCAAAGGGATCAGTATAAGTTGTTTCTTCGAGCTTCAGCCATTTTCTTTCTGCAATTACCTAAAATAAAGAAGTCTTTGTTAAATACATTTTAAGATTAATCCCAAAGCTATTTGGGGGTTAAGGGGAGAATCGGCACAACTATTTTTGAATTCTTTTGAAGACAAGATCTCAGCATCAGAATATCTTTGGGAACATGCAACAACATCCCTGTAGCTAATATGGAAAAAAACCACATTTACTCAAAGTTCTTGAATTGGAATAGAAAATTCCAGTTGATGAGTAATTTTTCTTAACATGACTTGTATAACCAAGTTTCAGTGAATTCAGTGGCGTTTATGAACTGAAAAGTCTAAGCACATGAGACTGAAAATAAAGCTATTTTGAAACTTTTCTGATCTCTGAGTGCGTGGCCTCGTGTAACCACTGTTTGCTGCAACTGCAAGCACTGATACGTGCCTGTCCTTTGAGGATTTCTGAGAGCTGCTGAGTGCTTGGCATAATCATTATTACAAAATGTCTTTTCTGAGCTAAAGAAGTTTATTCGCCCTGTAATGTTTCCTCATTTTTATGTAATTCCTTTAAAAGGGAAAAATCTCTAGGTATTAGTCCAGCAATGCACTTCTTTCAATGTAAGTTGTATTTTAAGCTTTGCCAAAGGTATAGGCACACAAGAATCTTGTCTCCAGAATTTTCTATCAAGTTGGCCATAGGTCTGATCAGAGAAATCAGAAGTAATCAGTAAGATGATCAAATCACTTCCTATTGTCTAAGGAAACACGCTGCTGACAGCAAAGGAGCAAGCACCAGCAAAGGGAAAAAGAGGACCTGGGAAAAAAACCCCACAGCATTAAATTCTAGCAAAGGACCAAGTCCAAGAGGTCAATTGTGTCCTTGGCAAACTACTACCCTGCTGTGCAGGGCAAGGAGCAAACAGGGCCCGTGTGGCCATACAGATCTTGAACTTAAAAGGGAGAGGAGATTCACCAGCTAAAGAGTATAGAGAAATGGAAAGTAATATATGAAGCAGCTGTAACCAGAGCACAGAAGCACAATACAGGATGAGCTGGAGGCAGAAAGCAAATCAGAAATGATTCAGGTGTCCAGTAAATTATAACTGAGCTGGATGAACTCAGGTAATTCTTAAAATGTGTTCTTCAATTCTGATAAGCAATTGAAATAACAATAGAACTCCTATGGCTGTAAATGTGCTACACCTATTTTACATGTAGGAGTTTTGGCACTGATTTTGGAAAGTGTAATATTCCCACATAACAGAATTGGAAAAGGAGAACTCTTGTGTTCTCAAAGGGGCATTCTAATGGCTTTTAAGTCACAAAAACATCAGGAAGAGAGAAGAATGCTGTGGTCATTACTGGTACAAGAAGTAATTTGGTTTGGAAGTTATTTGCTGAACAGAAAGGGGAAAATGGCTGAAACCAGAAGCATATCACTGTCCCCAAGAATCTTAGAGGAAAAAGAAATTCCTAGTCTATAAGAAACTAGACCTATCCAAGTTCCAAAAAGATGAAATGGAGAAAAGAAAAAAAAAAAAAAAAAAAGGGAAGAAAAAAAAAGAGGGGGGGGGGGGGGGAGAAAACAAAAAAACGGTGTATGTATGAA
>JANIJG010015108.1:79476-95489 GCA_024611175.1 Megaceryle torquata | reverse complement strand
GGTGGGTCTTGAAAGTCTCTAGAGAAGGAGACTCCACAACCTCTCTGGGCAGCCTGTTCCAGGGCTCTGTCACCCTCACAGAAAGAGGTTTTTCCTCATGTTGAGGTGTAACTTGCCGTGTTCCAGTCTGTGACTGTTGCCCCTCTTCCTATCACAGGGCACGACTGAAAAGAGCCTGGCCCCTTCTACTTGACACCCACCCTTCAGATAGTTGTGAACATTCATAAGATCTCCTCTCAGTCTTCTCCAGACTAATCAGCCCCAGGTGTCTCAGCCTTTTCTCATTAGAGAAATGTTCCAGTCCCTTAATAATCTTTATAACCTCTGTTGGACTCTCTCTAGTATTTCATTCTTGAACTGAGGAGACCAGAAATGAACATAATACTCCAGATGTGGCCTCACTTGGGCAGAGTAGAGGGGGAGAACCTCCCTCAGCCTGCTGGCCACAATGAACCCCAGGATACCACTGGTCTTCCTGGCCACAAGGGCACATTGCTGTCCCATGGATAACTTACTGTCCACCAGGACACTAAGGTCCCTCTCCATGGGGCTGCTTTCCAGCAGGTCTACCCCTAACCTGTACCGGTGCACAGTAGTATTCCTACCCAGGTGTAGGACTCTACACTTATCCTTGTTAAACTTCATTAGGCTTGCCTTTGCCCAGCTCTCCAGTCTGGGACCCTTACAGCTCATGCATGGGAAAAACCTCTCATCCAAAGTGGAGTAAAACAACGTTGTGATTCACAGGATACCTGTGTCCTTGGCAAGGCTGTCTCAGCCTCCCCATGGAACAACCAAATTAGCAGCACCTCTTTTGCTCTCTGCTCAAGTCACCAAGCAGCCCCAAAGGCTGGGCATACAATGTAGAAGCTAAGACTGCTAAGACTTCACAAAGGCTGGACTCCAGGAGAAAAAAGCCAAAGGTGCTCACCTTAACAGCCTTACTTGTCCCTGGAAATGTGCTTCTGGTTCTTCTCAGTCCTTCAAGTCTCCACCTTCAGAATACTACCCAACCCAGCCCCCCCAGTAATCTCTGTCGCTTCATGGCCTTCTCCACAATATCTTCCAGAAGACCCTGACTGTTAGCAAACCCCCTGCCACTTGGCATGCCCCATCCCAAAGCACTTCTGCATTGCTCAAGGAGGCCTGCAGGACCATCCAGGCTCCTGATGTAACCAGAGAATGTCGTGACAGCTCCCTTTGCAAGCCCTACCCAAATGAAGATCAAATTAAGGTGTCTGATACTGAGAGCACCCTGGCTTGGTCTATGAATATGTTATAAATAACAATAAATGAGGCCACCATTTGGTTCTACTTGAGATAATGATCTGGCTGTGAGTGTGCATATTTACAGGCAAGAAATAAAACCTTGTAGAAGATTCCCCAACAAAGACTTTCATTTTAGAAGACTTAAAACACTCACAAGAAAAGCTGGTTTAATTACCAATTGACTACTATTCATTAGTAAAGTGAAGCTAAGATAAGACTTCCCTAAAATAAGTTGCCAATAAGAAATGTACTGATGGAGCTTGGTCAATGTTATAATTTTTGCCTTCCATTTCATTGATGGTTTTGGAAGAAGACAAGAATACAAGAGGGTCTCAACAAAGTGAATAGAGTGTAAAAGGAAGAAGTAATTTTGGGGCAAACTACCAACTTTTTATTCAAAACCTCCAATCTTTTTTGCCAAAACCAAATGGTTTTCCAGTAAAACCTGTTGGTTTGTGGCAGTGATTTTTTTTTTTCTTTTGTGCTACTGGGTCAGCACTTTCCTTTCATAATGTACAAGCAAATTACGGTTCTCTGGCTGCACTGAGATTGCCTTTGGAAGAAAGGGCTGCAGTTACAAAGACCATGCTTCTCATGCACTCCCATGCACAGCCTGTCCTCACTGAAGAGTAGAGAGGAATAGTGAAGAAGACAGCAGAAAAATCATCATCAAAAATGACAACGGCTTTTCCTACCTCTGTTGAAAATGCAACTCCTCAGCCATCACTCCATTGCTGGCTGTGTATCCCAAGAAATCTGAAGGGTGAATCTATTCCTAAAGCAGCCGTGGCCTGAGCTGAGGCAACCCTTGTGATTAGTCTTATTCTGCCTAAATCCAGAAGAAGCTGTCGCAGGGGGATCCCACTGGATGAGTTCTTTCCATTATCTTCAGTCACCTCCATAAATTACAGATCTCTTCCAGGCTCATCATTCAGGCTCTCCCTGAAGAAGTGGCCAGAGAAAAGCACCTGCATGATGATAATCCTGCATCTGCTTGGGCACACAGGCTGAAGCTGGTCTATACACAGGCACTGGTTCATCGACATCGCAGAAGGGTCTTTAATCACCAATATGAGTAGGAGAGTTTGCGCTTGGCATGATTTTGAATGTGATTTTTAATTCTGAAAGTACTATTCATCTGGAGTGGTGGGGGGAGTCTTCTGGAAAAACACAAGTGTTTCAAGCAAAATCACTGTGGCAGGGGACATGATACATTGAGAATGTCTCATTTTCTGGCAGACAGCAGAAAACCATGAAGACTTGCTTAAACTTCTTGCATCAGAACAAACACATGCTAGGGGGTTATTTATTTTTGATGGGTTGGACATAGTCCAGAAGCTTCATCTATTTACCTACACCTTCCCATGCTGGATCCAACCCACCCACTGTCCCCTTCCCTTCCCTTGGAGTCTCTTAAAATTTATTCCCCTATTTCCTTCCTGAGTAGGAAAAGCAAAAGAGAAACTTGCTGATTGATTTCAGTCTCCGAAAGTCCCTGTCATCTTGTTTGATGACTTCATTGCAAAAATGAAATAGGCAAGGGAGAAGCAATGTTTTCAAAACAATTTGGAGCAAGAGGAGGAAGGTAGTAGGAGGGGAGCCATGGGAAGTTGATGGCCTTTATTCTTCAATTCCCATGTTGTGTCTGGCTTGCTGCAGGCTATAGAGAGAAAGCAAAATTGTTATGATTCTTATTAGCTTTTATTTTATAAAGCCTGAACTACACTCTGTAGGGGTTTCAAACTGGAGCTGCAAATCATACACATGCCTGCCTGCCTGCCTGGCCACCTTATCTTTACATTAATGTACTACCTGTCTGCAGGGAAGAAAACTTCTGTCTTTTTGCCAGTCACAAGTAAGGTGGCTAGTTAGGCGACAGAATCTGTCTCAGTGCAACACAGTCCTTTATTTCTGTGATACAGAAATACATCTGACATGCATCAGGAATGACTGTTGTACGTCACTCACCAACCTCTGAGAACAAAGAGAGCAGTCCCAGCTCAGTTCCCTGCAATAACAACCCAGCTTGAATAAAATACAGCATGAGAATGACAGCTGTAAAGGAGCCCACGCGCAACTGCTGCTCTCGCTGCTGCTCACACATCCCGCGGCCAAGGCACGTTGACTGGTCCTCCACAGCCCTTTCCCACACAAACAGTGAGCCCCCTGAGGTGCCACCAGCACCCTCAGCACCTCTCAAATCCTCCCAGCTCTGCTGGGTGTTTATGTATGGCAGCTTTGCTTTCCTCCCAGACAAAGTCTAAGAAAAGCAGGGTGTAAACAAAAGAGTTACCTACAGCACCTGGAAGATTTCACTGTTTGCACAGGCAATGGCTCTGCTGAGCCTTTTACTCAGCGTTCGACTTTATAGTCAGTCCATGCACCCAGCACCTGAGCTTCAATTCCCTGAATGCTCTCTCACAACGAAGTTATTTGGTGGATGAATAATAAACAATACAGATGACAATATTACTTGTGTTATAGCACGCTGGGAGGCAGCAAAGACATAGAGCACCATGGTGCAAGGAGCTGTGTACTCCTAAGAGAAACACTGGCTCAAGTGAGTTTGCAGCCTAACTAGACAAGACAGACGTGGGGGATGAGAGGGAACAAAGGTCAAAAAAGAGGCATCAGCACTAATCCCCAAGCTGGCAGAAATGGTTTTCTCATGGCAAGTGAATGGGACAAAGGAATACAGTCCAGATTTGCAGTGAATGGAGATGCCTGGCTGAGGTGTAAGGAATAGCTTCTTCCCTCTCTAAAAAGCTGTCCCCAGGAGTATGGCTTTCGTAATGCAACCAGCACTTGGCCAGTAAAGGACAAAGAGTTAGAAAGGCATGTGGACTGGTGTTTTACCTCTCTGCCATTGGCAGGATCCCACTTAAACCTTCTGAAAATTCTCCTCTTCCTTCCCTCCAGGCCATTCCAGAGAGTTGGCATGGAGCCCAAATTCCTGTGCTACACTTGCACACAAGACATGAATAGGAAAATAATCCTTATTCTAACCAAAACACTGAGGAGCTCAACAGGATCCATAAATATTACAATGCTCCACTTCCTTCTTAGAAAGGAAAAAAAGTCTCAAGAAGATACATTTCTTAATAATCATTACTGTGCAGAAGATTTAAGAAAGATTATGCTAATTGCTAGCACAAGCATAATGCTCATTTCTCCTACTGCCTTTTGTCCCAGCAAATTTCAGTATGCTCCCAGATACATTCCCGGCTGCCGTCTCCACTTGCTCTTGTGTTTATTTGGGAAGGATGCTGGCAAAGAAGATAAATTATTTTTCAGAGCAGACTTCTTGGATTTTGATGCTAAACAAGGTACCAAGAAAACAGCATGGCTTAGACACCTTGTATGAATGATAAAAGGGCAGGATTTCTTTCAGTGAAGGAAATGCAGCAAGGTTTCTCATAACAATGCCTGTTCTTTTGGCTTCTGAGAACGGCTCGTGGGAGCCTGACAAAAAGGAGATGTTTCAGGGGTTGTAAGAGAAAGCGAAGCACAGAGAATCAATAGCACCACATTTCTATGCAATAGCACTATAAGAGGCATCGATCCACATGCTGGTGAAGAGAACAGAGGTCCACCTCTGCACAGTGGACTGTGCCCAGCTGGGCAGAGGAGAGGGAATACATGCTGTGCCTCCACAGAAAACTGCATCTTTGTGGAAAGTAAGAGGGAGATGAGTCCTTTTGCAAAGGTGTCTGATTTGCACAGGAGTACTGAAGTTACACAGTCAAATGACTTGGTTGGAGGAAAGCCTGTGCAATCCGTGGGTTAGGAGGACGTGTCCCACAATAGGGTCAGGACCAGGAAGCAATCAGGACTGTCCACAAATGATACAGCTTTACCCACAGGAGGCAAAGGCTGCTTGGTTTCTGAATTTCAGGTCCCAGAGATGCTGGTTTAGGTGGGAGAGCACATTTCAGACAGTTTGTGGTTTTCTTTGGGGTGGCAATGCTGAGCATCCCAGATGTTACCCCTAAGTGCCAGGCACATAATTCCCTGTACCAGGAACATCAGTGCCAACACCATTACTGAGATTCCCATCCAGCATCAGTCAGTGAACTCAGGGTGCGGTGATCCAGAGCACCACAAGTGCACATGCCTGAGTTCTTCTGCCAGCCTGGCTGCTTAACAAAAGCTAACCAGTCTAAAACAGCTTTACAGAGGCACCATAAGTGAGATGAGAGATCTGGTAAGAGTGCACTCATGTCAGGTGCCCGGATACAGGGAAATGCATCACTAACCAAGTATGAAATACCAACACCAGACTCAGCTCTTTCTGAGTATTATCTGCTGCTGTCGTAATAGGACTAGCACTCACATCTCTCAGTAGAACTTGCCTGGATCATTGCTGATCTGTCTGTCAAGCATTAACAAAACCAAAAAAAAAAAAAAAAAAAAAAAAAAATCACTCCATTGTAATCTTCCAACTGCATTTTTGCTCATACATGCAAGGAGCACAAAATCAGACTTGGGTAGATTGATGCTAATGTTTCCATTTCAACAGCTTTGAGAGGATCAAAGCTGCTTCATATTTAGCTCAGAACACTTCTCTTTCTCCTCAGGATTCCCAGCTCAGAATGCAAGCTGATAACACTGAGTTCCTCTTCTTTATTAGCTAAATAATTACCAAATCTCTAGACTCCCTCAACAAATCACCCATAAATCCCATGTGATTAGCAGGAGGCTGCTGCGCTGGCTCCACCACAGATAGAAATTTTAGGAATACTGCACATACCTACCTAGTACAGAAAGCTGCAGAGAGGATTTGCAACCATTTATTTCCAGAATGAGAGATCTGTTTCCCTTTTCATTAACTGGACCTGTGTACAGATGTTCAGCTCTGCATCTGCAAGCAGGCGCCCATTGCTGTTTCTAAAGCTAGTACCTGTGTGTGCAAGCGTTGCTGCCTGGAAAACACCACAGGCAGGTGTTTACAAGTACAATACTACACACTCATAACAGGAGAACAGACTGAGAGTCCTTGGAGGATTGCACAGGATAAAAACGCACAAGATAGAAACCAGTCCAGAAAATGGGCAGACCAAAAGGATGGGTGAACTGGGTGAACTCCTGATGCCACTGCAGGCAGAGAGAACACTGCCATCCAAGAACATGTGGTCCAGCAGCGAGGGCTTGGGAGGCTGCCTGCATTCCAATTTTAAGTCCAGCTACACAATTGCAATGACCTTGTGGCTTTATCAGATACAGTGCTAGGAATGGACTGGAGTGTTTTTAATGCATGGAATTGGATTTAAGCAGATATATGCACTAACGTAAAACAAGACATAGCTAAACCTTGTATTAAAGAAAAGGAAGTGCTGAGGGAAAGGCAAATTTACTTTTATTCCAAAAGGCTTATGGGTAATAATGGAGGTGAGATGGATAGTTACTTATTTTGGACAATATCTTCATACAGTGCACTGGAACAATGTGGACAGCTAAAAATGTGTGGAAGTAACATATTTATTTGCCATAATTTAATGTCAGCTTCAAAGAGATCAGATATTTCATGGCACTTCAAATTCTGGCAAGAGAGGGGGACCAATGAGCTCTAATGCAAAGGCAATGAAAAATGTGAGACATCTCCCTCCATAAAGTAAAGCAGTCAGCTTGCTTTAAGGTTCAGCTGGAAGAACTCCTGAGGATTTATGTTTCAGAATGCAGAGCTATAGCCACTTTTGAAATCATGACTAAAGTCACACAGAAAAGGGGAACAGACTTCAGCTTGTGCAAGAGCAGGACAAGATTCAAACAGGTTCATATTTCATGACTTGCTATGGCCTACTTTATCTGGACACATCCATATTCAAAAGACACTTACTCTCCTAAGTGCCACTGTCTTTCAATGAGACTTTGCTTTCCTATTATTTGCATGCTTTAGAGAAATCTCTCTTCTGGCCTTCAGACCCCAAAAGCTTAAGAATACAAGATAGGGAGAAAAGGACTTTCTTTGGCCCAAAAGTCAGCAGGTGAGGTCCTGTCCTTAAAACACCCACATATAACCTTGCAAATATATATACATAAAAAAAAAAGTTACATCCATGCAAAGAGAACTGCCCACATGTGGTTTGTGGAAGAAACACTGTCCCCCTTCTCATTCACCTCTGTAGGGCCCTTGTGACACCAGACTCTGCTCGCTCTGGGCAGAACATGTCTTTTGATCAGCTTTGCATACAGTACATTTGGCACTATACTTTCAAACCAGTGACTTGGGAGGAAGAAAAGAAAAAAACCCCCTGTTTTTATCAGAAACATGCAAACTCACAACATTACCTAATGCACACCATTTTGTGGAACTGCATTTATTAGTAGGCTGAAAAATACCACCCTGTAAGGAAAGCTGAAGCAAATGAGCTCACCCTTCCCACTTTCAACCAAACAGATACATCCAGGCCTTGGAATGAGGTGATAAATTGGGCAAAACCAGCTTTGGGGTTAATAAATAAGCTTTACCAGAATAAAACCCTTTATTGATCTGCAGATCTGTAAATAATGATGGACAGGTGCCCTGAAAGCCCTTATTGCAAAGCCACGAGTTTATATGAATATCTGAGAATGCTTAGGTTCAGCAGTCAAAAAAAGGCAGCATCTCCTTGCTTGGGAAATCAGTCATAAATGTTACCTGTAACCAGGTCCACGCTGAGCCTCCGACAAACCAAACGCTATGCACAGCGACACAGAGGAAGCACAAAATTCATTTTTTGCTGAAGCAAAGGAAAACTTCCTTAGCATCCTGCCCTACCAACTCCTTGTCCGGGGCCCATGTGTGACATAAGGGACAAATCTACGTGAAGGAAGCAATAACACCTTCCTGCAACTTCAGAGGGGTGGAAAGATGTCACTCCAGTTTGCTGGGTTGAGATGTGCACCCTCGTCCCGAGCAGGGTGCTTTCTCCCACACTCATGCACCAGATAGGGCATGACCATGGCCACAAGAGGGAAGGTGCTGGCCTACCAGATAGCCCAGAGATGCCTCTAGTTAAAGCCCAAACCTCTGCAGATAGATTTTTTTTTTTGGCAGAGATTGCCAGTTCACCACAATTTAAATTTTCCAGACAGACAATATTGATATGCAAAGACATTTCACAAGGGGTTGGGTGAGATGGGAATTTGCCAGAAACAGGCTGCTCTTACTTCTGCTTAAAATTTTCTTTTAATCTCACATTCAATTATCAACCATGTAATGTATTTTTAGAAACGTGCATTAGAAGAGCACTGTCACTTTTGTTCCAGCCTGACTTTAAAGTTGTTTTTATGGGAAGACTTGGAATAGTTTGTGCCTGTTCCAAAACCAGCAAGTAAAGGCTGGACAGGTACCTATAGCCCACCCCATTCCCCCTCCAAAAAAAAAAAAAAAAGAAAAAGAGAGAAAAAAGTTCAGCCTGAGCCTGGTACAAGGGATTTGAATCTGATGCAGGGAGGCTTGCACAGATGACAGAGAGGGAGAAAATGAGGCAGCAGAGGAAGACAATGTTGACAGCAACATTTTTAACAGGCTATCAGTGTTCAGAATTCAGAGACCTTCCCGCTCCTGTTGCAGTAGCAGGAAGACAGGGGTTTGGAAGAAGTCTGCCAGAAAGCACTAACCTTGCTTTCGGAGATTCTTGACCTCCCCACACCCGCTGCCTCTTCCCTCCAGCCCTCCCCTCCACGCAGGGGTCTCATTTGGGGGGCTTTTGCATTGCAAGAGCTGGATGGCACAAGCCTTCTGGAGAAAGCAGAGGAAGTTATTAACGTCTCTTGTCTCCATCTACCCTTCACAATGCACCTTTTATTACACTGGAAACATAAGCCACTCCGGTTAATGCTCGGGATTAAATTGTAAAGAAAGAAAACAAAAGGGAAGCAGTTGCCTAGGTTAGGAGCGTTTTGAGCTGCAGTTGTAGTGCATCCCTGCTTCTTGCCAGGTTTTTTGTTGAGTTCGAGTAAAACATCAAAGTCCATTATCTTGTACGCTTTCTCTTTTCTTCTCCGCCTTGCCCTCCAGCTCCTCGATTTACCGCACAGTACAAAATTAATTTGGTTTATTCCAGCACACGCGATAGCCGCCTATCTTCCTGACTCCCTGTCTGTAAGGAAACAAATTTCCTCCTTAAGCACTTTCCACTTGACCTGCTCTTTTCTCCACTGAGAAAATTGAGGTCAGGGAGCTGCTGTTGCACAGTGGCAGCCATTTCTGAGTGCCCTGGGTGCAACCGTGAGCGCCACGGCTGACACTGACTCGGGGTCCCTGCCCTGCTGCTGGTGGCAACTCCAGATCTCCCAGCAGAGATTCATGCCTGTTCCCTGCTCCCATGAGACGTGGGAAGATTTAGGAAGGCAACAGCTGCATTTCCCACTTGGTCCAATTATTTTTCAAGTCTCTCCTATGCTGCCAGACAGGTTATATCTGGTGAGCCCAATAACTAAAAATAGAGCGCTATGGTAGAGGTTAGAGCAGCTAGAAGGTGTCAGGGCATTGGGAGCAGAGTTACTGACTCCAGCCATCCCATTAATGTGCAAATGTTAGTGGTCTACACTGAACTGGAAATGCATGCAGAAAGGGACTTGTCTCTTATATTTCTTTCCTCTTTTTATATTTCTGCATAGAAAACTTAGCACAGACCCGAGTCCCCACACACCCTACCTTGCCTTGTGCTGGCCATACCTGGGGTCAGGTGAAGTGGCTACTTCCAGCCCAATGGGTATGGCATAAGGCAAGTCCTCATCTTCCCTACCTGATGGATCAGTGCTGCCAGAAATTTGGCATTGACCCCCATCCCAGTGTTGTTCCTTAGGTATTTGCCATGTGCTGGGTGGGGCATGAGAAGCAGAGCAGAATATCTGAGTGCATCCCCAGCCCAGTGTCACCACAGGGGCTCTGACACAGGAACACACACTATGGTCAAGCTGACTCTGGATGCCTGGGTCCCCTCCAAACTGCCACAAAGGCCTCAAGCTTCCCAGTGCAACCCTCACCAAGATGCTCAAAGGATGGAGCGCAGGGGCTGCCAGGATGGCATCCTCACCTGCTCCCCAACTCCCCTTCATCCCAGTTCTGCCCAACAGGACAAGAAACGGAGGGGAAATGAGATCTGTGCTCCATCTAAAGACGCAGCTCTGAGAGGCAGCTCTCTGCACAGCCAACTAACAGCAACTCCCTCAGCTCCAGTCTCAAACTGTTTGCTCCATCAGGGAGAAGTCCTGTGCTGCAAAACGTTGCCTTGAGCTACTGCAAGTTCCCTCCCTGAGGACTGCTTTTGGAGGATAGGGCTGTGATTTCTCCCTGCCAGAGCAGTCCTCCTCCTCCTCCTTTGCTCACTGCTTTCAGATCAGGTTGAAGGTAGCGAGTGGAAGCTGGAGGTCCAGACCAGGTCCAAGAGCTGAGCAGGCAGGGGATGGCAGCTTTGGACCATAAGAAAGGTCATCCAGCGATGGGTGAGAGGGACCCATATGGTGTGTGAAACTTGTCCTGGTTGCAGCTATTTCATTCCTGTAATGAATGAGGATGAAGAGAAGCTCCATTTAAATGCAGAGACAGACACACAAGGACTCTAAATCTTCAGTCTCAGGGGAATGTGTTTGGCCTTGGCACAACCCTCAGATTCACCAGGTTTGTTTAGTATCCCACCCGCACTGCTCCCTGGAGAGGCAGCTGGTCACAGGCAACTGTAGGAGTCCACAGGAATGAGCAGAACAGGCAGAGCCAAGAGCTCATCTAGCAATGGTTGCTTCAGGAGCTTGTTCATCTGGGTATGTAAATTCCTCCAGCACCGGCAGAGATGATGTATTAGTGCCAGCTGTGTGCCTCTAATGACTGCTGGGCTATTAGCTGCATCTTTGTTCAGTGCTCCTATTACTCCTTGATTATGATTTATTCATTTCATGGCAGTGTTTGGAGAACCAAAACAAGACCAAAGATGTGTTGGGAGGTGCTGTGCAAACTCACCACAGGGCAGGTCCACCCTGAGAGCTCCCTCTGGAAACAGGCGAGACAGCCACGGCTGTGCCAGTCTGTCACAGGCACAGGGCAACAGCAACTGCACGCAGCACACTGAGACACCACAGCTGTTGGAGCGTTGGACCAACAGCGCTGCCTACACACCTGAGCGGGGCAGTCCCAGTGCCAGCAGCCTCTCTCCTGCTGGGAAGTCCCTCTCAGTCTAACATTTGGCTGTGCTGATCAGGGAGTGGTATTGCAAGAGAGAGCAGCTTTAGCTCTTGAAGGTATATATTTAATTCCTTAACCTCGCACATTGTACCCCACAGCCAGCCCTGGCCAGGCACCACTTCTTGACAGATACACAAAGGGGAGGAGCACAGTCATTTCAGCATCAAAGAAAAATATGTATAACCCAAGGACACATGAGTTAGAAAGAACCTGAAGGCAACAGACTTACTATCTGTTTCTGAAATGATCCTGGTTCATTTGACTTTACTCTTACACAAATGAACAGTTGTACTTCTGAGGTACCACAGAAGTGGTTTTTTCCCTAATTACCATATTTGGTTATTGATTTCCAGGGAAAACTTCCTCCCTTGCTAGTACCTGGAGTAAGATTGAGTGAATAGTTTACAAGAAATGATTTAAAGGACAAATTTAGTCTTTCTCTCTGCTCCTGGAATGTGCATGAACAAGTTGTGGTTTCTTTCTGTTGAAAATTATTCAACACACTGTCTGGTTACTTTCAGCATTTGTTTTTCACTGTGCGTACTGATTTTGAGAAGGTATCTGATGTCAATATTGGATATTTACAATCAGATGATTGTGATGTGTTCATATTGACTTCTTTTCTCTCCTTCCACAGAAAAAACAAATCCATCTAGAAGTTGCAACCAGACAAGCATCTGAGAACGTATGCCAAATAGTTCCTGTCCTACCTATTAAGAATGTGCTCTGGCCACCATATTAAAAGCCTCCCAAATCACACAAAAGGCCATCATGCCAAAGGCTAATAAAGATTGCTAAGTAGCAATTATATTATAATTACCTATCATCTCATTTTCAAAAGCACCAGCAGTTAAAAGCCAGCAAACGAAACGATACCAGGCTTCTTACACTTCCCATATAATGAACAAACACACTGCCCATGGCAAGCTCAGAGGAATGTATCTTTCATTCTGATAAAAGAGTCTTAACCTTGACCAGCACACCGGTACTCAGTTGGTTTGTTTGCCTTCATGTCAGGTGTTCCAAAACTCAAATATTTTATTTTCAAGCTCTTTGATTAACACAAAATATTACAAAATAAAGTATGTTTTATTCCATGGATATACATAAGTGTTTTTTTTTTTTTTCTTATTTTTTCAGATCTCTTTCTTATGCAATTTAGAACAGAAAGTGTCTAGCATAAATTCATGATTGCATTATTAATGCAGAAAGGCGAACATCTGAAGTTAATATATTCTGCTAATGGGTGCTATATAGTACATTAAGTCAGGTTAAGCATGCTAGATAATAAAGATCTGTGGTGTGAGATATTTTGAGATTGCAGATTTAAGCATAATGGTTACTTTGGTCAATGGTTATAGACTTTTAATAGAAAACTCATCTGAGAGCTGTCTGAAGGTATGAAAACCTTGATATTTTGAAGCTGTGTTCTGTAGCAAAAAGAAACAATCTGTTGTAACATCAACCTTGTTTTCAAAATGAGTCCCCTGGTTATTTCTAAAAATCTTTGTATTAAAGAAATAAAAATGCAATATGCTAGCATCTGGTCAAAGTGACAAGAATTTCTTGAGTCTTCATATGATGCAAATCAGAGCAGTTCTGAAGGCGAGTGTAGACTATGGGCTAATCTTGAATATACAAGGAAAAGCATCAACTGTGCTTTAAGACTTTCCCCTTTTCTCTCTAGATAAAAGAAAAAAAAAAAAGAACATATTTTACAATGGAGAAAGAGCTACCCCCTAGTTTCAAACGGGATGAATAAGCAGATATATTTCAAGGACTTGATAGGCAGCAGTACTGCTCTGAACACTGTGTTGCAGCTCCCATTTTACTTGTCACAAAAGCACATGATATTAGCTTAGCATGAACTAAATGAAAAAATTAATAGGATGCTTAGAGAAACCTATTGTTCAATGCCATATTCCTTGGTGATTTACTAGAAATAAAAATTCACCCCTAAAAAAAAACCAAACCCAAAACATTCCAAGGCAGGGTTGAATCCCCTGTGGGCTTTCTGAACAATTGCAGTGTTGTTCTGAACACCGTGTTTTATTCTATACCAAATTTCCCAGGGTGAGTTTTGAAGTGAAGAGCCTGACAGCCCCCAGCAGTATCGCAGAGCCAAGCAATTAGTGGAGGGAGGATGGATGTGCACAAAAGAGGACCCTCACGTTCAGCTTTCACAGTTATTACTGACAAATGCAAGTCTCCCCTCCCTCTCCCATGCAGTAATATTGTTAGTGATGAGTACGAGGAGCTTAGGTTTAAGCATTGCCCTCTCCATCCTGCTCTGGCATAAACTGACACAGACCCACTGAGTGACACAATCACAACTCTTTATCAGATTCCCTTTGCAGAAAGTATCAAAATGTTGGGCTAAGTTTAGGAGTTCTTGCTAACAAAGTGAAGCTGTGACGGCAGATTGCTCCACTGTCACAGGAACCTTCCTCTGAGTGCTGCAGGGTGTGAAGTGCAATGTGGGGTTTGTTAACAGGACGGAGCACTAGAGAACCTGTGAAAACGGAAGAATAAGCCAGACTCTTGGCTATTCTTCCAGATGACTGACATTATATTTCAAAATAGTAGAGCTTCATTCTCCAGCAAAGCTGGTTTTGAAGGTGGTTTGGTTTTTAATCTTGGTTTTTTTTTCCTAGATGCTACAGTATTGCTGAGATATGCAGAAGACGATACAAGACGAAGCTGAAAAGTAATCCATTTTTCTAGACACCACTCAGTAGCATGAATAAACAGAGCTACCACAAGTAGTTAAGGACCTGTGCCTGTGAGTAAAAATACATATGAGGTGCACTTACACAGCTCCCTGAATCAGGGATTTGACATAAGGCCGGCTCTCTCTCATCTAACTCAGGCTGGGATTGGATGCATACGAAGTACAGGTTGCCCATCACTGATCATAAAAGTAACTCACACAATTAGCTAAGAGATGTACAACTTCTAGTGAGATGAGCTGTGTTAAGCAAAATGAATGCTGCCCTTAGTGTCTAAGAAATTTCTGGTGGTTTGAACACATTTTATGACTGATTTCACAAGCTTTACAGGTGGCTGAGTAACAACTGATAATTCATATACAAAAGACTTCTTTATATTATTTCCGATTAAATTATCCTCAAACAAGCAAATGCATTGTGGCAAGGTCTTGCCACACATCTACTGAACACCCTACCCTGCCTTGTATGTGGCTGCAATGACAAAATGCCATTGCCCTGAGTGTCCTGCAGGCTCATGTTATGATGCTGTCACCTCTTGCAGAAGAAAGAGTAAACCTTTTTCCAGCTTGGCAGAGACCCACAGTCCTGAGACAACTCCAGAGCTACTGGCTGGTGGGTCCACCTTGTGACAAATCTTGCTGCTGGCTACTTAGTGCGCCAAACAAAAACATGGCTAACTTCCCAGCAGTGTCTGCAGAGTATCACTGGCAGTCCTTGCACAGAGCTTCTGTCCTTGTTCAAATCACGTGTTCCTTCCAGGAGATGGCAAAATACGGAGCGAAGAGCCTGGATGCTGAACATTGAAGCAAACTGCTGACCCTAGGTATGAGTCCAACATGATGCTTTCTCTAGCTAGTGCAAGTTTAGTCAATTCAAAAGCCCTCCTGATTTCTGACCACATGATTGCTGTGATCCCTGAATACCAGAAGTAGTAAACCTCTATCTGTAAAGTGCGAGATCTGCTTATTTCTCCATGATGTTTGCAACAGCTGTGACCCTCCTCCAACCAAGGTTAGGTCTTGTAAGGCAGGGGTTGCATCTGCTGGGAAATGCCCCTGGGTTTGCTCACAGACTTTCAATGTGGTATTCACTATGATAACCACTGACAGAATTTGTAAGCATCTGGCTCAGTAGAGCCGAGCTCTCCCAACTGCAGGATGATCATGTGGCTACTATCTGCTCAAGTGGCATCACTTACTAGAGAAGACTTGAGCTGGATCAACTTCAGTTTTCATTTTGGATTTACAATCTGCAAAGTAAACTGGACCTAGTTTGGTGTTGGTTTTAGAGCTGATGGAGTAAATCTTCCCTAGCTGCCAGAAAGGACTCTCAAAAACAGTAAGAGGAAAGGGAAAAAATCTTAAGATCGGAAGCATGAACTCAGGAGGAAAGAAAACTGGCAATCCAAAGCCAGCTCTTTGGACCATGATGTTCAAGAGCTCAGTCCAACTCCCTTGACCTCAGAAGCTCAGGAAGTAACCCTGGAGAATTTGGGTCTCTTTCTCCGAGATGCCCTTTAGAAGGATGTGCTGCCTTGGAGCTAGTTGTGACAGTCCATGATGGCATAGCGAGCACTCCTTCACAGACAAGCTAATCTGTCACAGCAGGGACATGTTTACGAGCAGCCGACAGCCTGCTCTGGAAGGTGATTGATACTGATTTGAATTGTTATGCAAATATACTTCTGCTAGTTTCTTTGCTACAAATTCTCCCAGGTTGCAACAGTGGCCATTTTCTCTGGGATTTCCGCCCCCCCCCCCCCCCCCCCCCCACAGACACCCCCCCCCCCCCCCCCCACCCCACCACACCAACACACCCCCACAACGGCAAACCACACCCCACCACAAAAG
>JANIJG010015108.1:3351-79376 GCA_024611175.1 Megaceryle torquata | reverse complement strand
GGTGTTGTATATTTTTTTTAATTTTTAGCCAAAAATTCTTTTTCTTGTTTCTCTCCTACAAATTCCCCCAGGTTGCAAAAGTGGCCTTTTTCTCTTGGGTTTCCCCCCCCCCCCCCCCTTTATTAAGGAACAGGTGATCGGGACTCTGTGGCCTTAAAGGTTCTCAAATAGAGCACATAACATGACAAACCCTGAGGACAGACATTTTTCAGTGCCAAGCAACGGAAACATCTCTTTTACTTTCTCTTTTCTTGCCTTGCACATTCCCTTGCAAGTATTTGTCACTCTTTCTTGATAGATAAAATTTTCAATGGTATCAGAACAACTCAAAGGACCTAAGTACCACCTTCAAAGTAAAATCTGTGTTTCTTAGAAATATGTTTGCTGCAAAGTGAAACAAAATAGAAAAGCATTTATCAAAATCAATATGAACTCCTGAAGACTCATCCTGGGGCAGAACTGAGAGAAGGGCTGTATAAAGAAAGAGAGAAATTGGGAACAATTCATGCCTAGAGATTAGTGAGCAGCTGAAGGGGCCCAGATTGTTCTTGTAACCCACAGAATAATACTTGAACAGGACCAAAATGTTACATTCTGGTGTCCTCAACAGCCACCTGACCACACAAATAAATCCAAGATTACTTTTAAAATTTGGGAAATATACCTGGAGAACTTTGTCACTTTTGCCTGCCCAGGATTGCTTTGGAGTAGAGAAAAATCACTTTAACCTGGAATGAAGAGTTTTGTTCATACTCAGGAGGAATTTTTTAATTTAAACATAACTTCTGAGTTAGAATCAAACCCAAAACATTTAGGTATCAATTAACAGAGTAGGTTCAGTTTACACCTACTTCCTAAATATTTAGCTGACTGGATTTTTTTTTTTTTTTTTTCCTTCTTCACTTTTTACCCTTTATCCAAACACTTATGCTCAAGATATCCAGCCTCCCGGTGCCCTGCAGAGATATGCCTGTGGTAAGGTGGCATGGTACAGAACAGAGAAACCCAAAACCTAGCACTAGCTTGACCTGATAATTTTATCAAACCAAAAATAACCCTGACCCACAACTCTGAAGTTTTCTCAATAAGAGGAAAAAGAGAGAGTCAGTATCCTTTTAGCTACAGCCAAGGAGAAACCAAAGGAAACATTGGAGCAGTTTGACTCCTGAGAACATATATTTCTGGTGACACCCAAAACTCTCCCAAGGACCCCAGAGTGTTTTCTGATGATCATGGAATATGTTGTTCAGAAGATGACTTATTAAACCTCATTACTCTTTGATGACCCAACACCCTGCATCCTTTGCCAAAGGCCTTACAAAAACACATCCTCATCTAACTCTCTTTTTTCCCTTATTTGCAAAACCCCTCTTTTACTTCTAGTGATAACCTCTGGTCTTCACTAATCAAAAACAACAGTGTCAACAGCAAAACTCACAGCTTGTGTTGTTGAGCTCAAAGAGGGCTTGGTCAACCACCTCTTGCAATAAATTAACGATCTCCTTGTGGTCTTTAGATTAGGCTGAGGGCTAAGAGGTAAAAGAATCACATCGGTGGGATTTCAGAAATGTGGCCTAGAACACACCTCAAAAAATCAAGGTGGACCTTGGACCATGCTGCATGGAAGCAACAAACTCTCTGTAATTCTCCCTACTCAAGCTGAAGTCCCAGGATGTCAATCTGCTCCTCCCCAGGACTTGTGCATTCATTGGCACATCAGCCACACCTCTCCTACAGGGTCTGCTAGTTTTCAATCACTCTTCTCTCCAGCCTCCCAGTGACCCTTACTGTGCTGTGCAAACGCATCCCATGTCCTGAGCTGTCTGCAACCACAACAGCAGGCCTTTAGATTGGCGGTGCATGAGCAGGGCATTAATGAGAACCACCATGGCTCACTGTATCAGTCCTCTGCCTACAATTCCCATTGATCTGCTGCTACCTCTGCTCTTTAATCAGACACCTTGTAAGGGTGGAAAGGTACATTTACAGCCACACTCCTTCTCCTCCCAGACAATCAATGGTTATTAAGTGCATCTTTCAGATGGGTAGACAAGGAAAGAGACAGAGATTCACATTGCTCATCAACCTGAAGAAACTTCATTTTCTATTAGGTCTGATAAACAAGCTAAAAAAAACAACCAGCTACCCGCTTATACCTGACAAGCATAACCAAGGAGCTCCATTTGCATATGATACACAGTGGTAGGATCAGAAGTGCTCATACGTATGTTGCTTCTGCTATGGAGAGGCACTGCTTCATCACTGCTGTGCATTTCTTCCTCTGCTCTCCTTCCAGCAAGAGATACCTACATGCTATGCTATTGCTTGAGCAAGGTCACAGAGAACACTGGGGAGGCAGGAGTGCTGACAGCTTCCCAAAGGGCTTTTCATTTCCTCCTTTGTGGCAAAAATGTCTGGGAGGCTGATCTGCTATTGAAGGCTCTGGAAAAGGCATTCCAGGTTGAACTCTGCCAAAGGCCAGAGATAAGCTAAAAAGGCCCTGCAGGACTGAAAAATCTCCCAGCTGACAACAATGGATGTTCAGAGCTTCTCATCCTGCCCAGGAGACAAAGTTGCTGATTGCAGGCTGGAAGTTAGGTGGCTTCTCTCAGAGCTGGAGGTCTGATCCTGAGAGGGGGCTCTGAACAGAGAAGGGTCTCACTACTTGAGGAAGCATCTGGGGCTCCTACAGGACCATTAAGTGGTTAAAACCCCCAGTCAGTCAACAAAGACAACAAATACAGCTCCTTCCTCACCCCAGAGGGAGGGAGAAGGGATTTAAGTCCAAGCATTGTGTCCCAGTGCTAGGCTGAGACCAGCCAGAAGGAAAGCTAGTAGACAAGTGCAATAACAAGATCACAGACTATTGGTTTAAGGCTATCACAAGATAAATCAAGGTGCTGAGTTCATGAGAAAACATTTTCCTTTCATGTCCACATCAGGCCTCCCATAGAACAAGTGCAGTTAGACAACTTGGTTCCTGATTCACTACACCCATCCACAGAAGCATGAAACAAATATGAGCATCGTCTTAATAGGAAATTGCAAACGCTCCATTACACATCCAGTTATTCATGTATTTCTACTGTCTTTTGACTCATAGGCAAGCCTTCGGCTCTGAAGAAAAATTTTCAGAAATATCAACAATGTCCCTTAATCACTACAGTAATAAATCATGCTTTGTAGCATGGGAAGTTTGGTCTGACCAAAAAATGAGGTTTTATAAAAAACAGTGAATCATTCACACCTTCTGTTTCTGTGATATGAAGGAGAGTTACATTAGGGTAATGGAAATTACAAAGAATTTGCAGTATTTAGTGGAGTAAGAAGAGCTGCTCCAAAACACTGTTGTCAAAACAAAAAATGCAATGATAAATTCACCTTGGTCAATATATTGCCTGAATGCAGACCCTCTGGTGGGCAACATGTTTCTCCACCTCACACCTCTCTGCAAAAACAAGGCAGAAGAAACAGGTTACTAATTCTGGGAGTTCTAAATGGGGCAAAAGAAAGGAGTTAGCAGCAAGGATAACTATAAAATCCAGTCATTGGCCTGTCCGCATACATAGAGAAACCCGTGACCATCCCTTTGCCTCTCCCCACACTCCCAAGTGCTGGTTTTGCGATCCAGTTATCAGTACAGAAAAAAAAAAAAGACACTAAACATTGTTAGAAAATTCATCATTTATACTAGTTTCAGTTAGCTGTAATGAAGATGCAAGACCTTTCAGTTCAATTCAATCAGACCTATTCACAAGCTACCTTATGATCCATTAGTTCAATCCCTCCAAATTTGATTGCAGTGTGTTTTGATTCAAATCAATTGTTTTCAGCTCTTCTCCATTGATTTCCATGGACTTATATTATTCTACTGAGACTACAGTTAAACTTGAGGATTTGAACCAAGACAGTGTGTCACTGTTGAGTACTGCACAGGAGGTGTCTGAAGACTGAGCCAGCTCTTCCTGGGACAGGGCAAGAAAGGCATGTACCTGACCAGTCCCAGCAGACCAAGGAAAGGTGACAACTGCAGCTTCCTGGTTTCTTTGAAACCATCTTCACTACCTCGTATCTCTATGGCCATGCCTTCAGGGGCAGCTTAGAGAGCAGAACTGCAGGAAGGGACAGAGGAAGCCTTGTACGCAAGTAATTTGTGATCTAACCACGTGCGACAAAGAGGGAAAGGGGGAAGAGACACACACAGGGGAGTCTCCACTTATTTAGAGTTGCAAAGTCTGTGAGAGGAATAATCAGAATTAAGACTGGGACTGAGAAGAGTTCTGCTTTATGTCTGGAAGTTAACTGATTATTGGTCTACAAACTATAAAGGAAACATGGAGCATCTCTTAAGAGGAGGTCTGAACTGGGAACAGCCACTGCTGGGGAGGCTGAAAAAAACTGAAGCAAACTCTAGAAAACAGGGATTTTGGACCCTTGTATACCAGGCTGTGCTCCCTGATGCAAGCACATCTGAATGGTCAAGCAGCATATGGACTCCTGGCTGATAAAGAAGGACCTCAACTCGCCAAAGGAGCTCTCTCAAAGAAGACTGGCTCTCTCCTCTCCTGCTGACACTGTCTACAATCTAATCGACAGGATATACTTTCTTCTGAAAACCTCTCAAGTTGGCCTAACTCATGCAGAACTGAGATCCATCCTAGCAGGATGAAGCAGCACAATTCTCTTTGAGCTTTGCCATAAAATCAGGTTGGCAAAACAAACCCAAAGAGAATCTTTCAGATTCAGCAACCTGAAAGGTTGCTGTCAAAACCCCACCACTGCATTTTTACCAAGAAGCAAGTCTGAAATGTAAACATGGGCCTGCAGAAAGTTTGATGCAAATCCCAGGTTGAGGCAAAAAAAGAATCCGCTTGCCACCTTCCTCTGCAAAGACAAAATGTTGACAATGAAGACATTTGGCATGTCATTGACCTTTCTTAAGCTGAAGCCTGGAGTACAGATTAAGATCCCTGAGCCAGCAAGCAGTTGGGAGGCCAGGGTATGTCATTGTACACTGCAGTTCAAGGAAAGGTATGTGCAGTTTACAGTCCAGTTACCATGTTGGGATTCCCAGTCCCACCAGAATGCATCACTCTGGAAGCCTCAGGTTTTACAACCATCTTAGAAACCAGGCTGTGAGCCCTGCAGAATACAATCTGTTCTGTTCACAGGTACCTGGACTTCTGAGAGATGACTCACTATATCTGACTGGGGGGAAAAGAACTAGGAGAGAGGAGGAAAACCTGACTAGCGTGTTGCTTAATGGAGTGAGAATGAATTGGACAGCACTCCTGCTAACGTGTCGAGATTATGCTTAGCAGTGTGAATGACCTTGTTGAAGCTAAAAAATGAACACATTCACAGCTATGCATGCAGGACCGTCTTGGATGCTCAGTGCAAATCCTCAGCACTACCAGTCTGCCACTGCCTCCAATCACGTGGGTGCAATTCTCCCCTGTACCCATTGATTTACCACCCCAAAGCCGTGAAGGAATGGAGCCCTTTGTGGAGGGTACTGAGGTTTGGGCAATTGCTTTTCCTTTCTCCAGAGAGCACGCTGCGTTCTAATTCTGCCCTTGTAAGAAAACATCAAGCATAACAGTATGGAGTTAGTAGATTGCATGTGCACTAAATTAAGCCTGGGAGCATGTGGTAATGGGCCTGCCTTCTAAATGGCTCGTTTGCTTCAGCTTCAAGTTTGCCTATCAATCTCACAAGTGTTGATCAAAACTGCAGTGAAGCAGCTATGTATGGAGTTACCAAAAAAAAAATTAAAAAAAAATATCTATGTGGTTCCTTGGAACTCCACACATGCAGACAGGTCATGGCCATGTTGTCCCATGACTACACAGACACAAAGTTAAACTTATAACACACAATTACCCCATGTATTTTTTCACATCACCTATTTAAAAAAATGTCTCAATAGGAAGAAAAGACAAATACATAAAACTGCTGAAATTCAAGATTTACGCTTGGTCTTTGAGCACAAACATTTGTTCAACCCTACATATTTTTTATTTATTTCAGTCAAGGAGTCAGAAACCACACTGTACGCTGTCTGCACTACCATTAGAAAGTATAAGCATGGAAGAAAGCTTACAAAGAACAAGAAAAGGGGAGGATCAGCATATAAATCACCATCATGGAAGACAGTGAAAAGGAAAATGAATTATCAAAAATCAAGATTAGTAAGTTTATGCCAGGTTGCTCAGATTCAAACTCTCCTGACCTGTGCCCACCTACACCTCCAGCTGTTAAAACCTTCCTGTCTCCATACCAAAAAATCTTCCAGACCTGCAGGAGCAAGATGGTGCCCACATGAGTTGGTGAGGCTGTGCAGAGCAGGACTGTGACACTTCATGTGTACTGCCCTTGATGCAAGAAGCAGAGACCTACAAGCACCCGCATTACCATTACCAGCAGGTGTTCATGCAACTTCTGTGTCCTGGGGAAAGAAAAGCACCTTTATGCATAAATCAGTAACAGGGCTTAAGGCACAGGAGGGCAATAAAATTAGAAAGGGTGGGGGAGGATTGAGGGCTTTTTTTCTCCTTCTGCTTCCCCTTCCCTCCCGTGATCTCATGTTAATGATGGAAATTTCTCACCACACTGCACCATCTCAGAGGAGGGGGGGAAAGACACCCTGCTGCAGTTTAGCATAAAATCCTCTTATCAGGAACGGGAGGCTGCTGCCTCTGTCCCTTGCCCAGAGAAGCCCAAGATTCCTCTATGGTAGTGCATCCAAATCCTGAGACTTTTCAGAGAACAGTACAGCTTAAATAGGATTGATTTATGCCCCCTATACAGTGTTCTCCAGTGCCTCTGTATGCTCTGAAAGCGTTTATATACATACTCCCTAACAAGTGCTCCGACGCACTACTTAGACCAGTGTTATTTAAAAATGACTTTTCAATGACCTATAACAGGCCTGCCTTTGCTTTTGTACAACATGCAGCCGATAACAGATTTGTCAGCGAAATTGCCTTGCTATCAAAATAATAAAACCCAACTTGCAAGGTGACATTTAGGTGGAATTCAATTCACTTCTTTGTGTTTTTCTTTCTTTTTGTTTTATGTATGATATCTTTTTTTCCCCTTTGAATCTCATTCTAAGGTCAGCAGAGCGGAGGAAGTAAGTTGTTATTAAAAGGAAAAGCTTTATTTGATTTAGAGTAGACTCTGAGCTGTTAAGGAAGATTTCTGACAGTGACATAGGATCATTCACTTCTTAAGGTGTAGTGCAAATGCATACCTCTTAGAAGTATGGACATGGACAACACATTTCACTCCGGATTGTCCTCCTGCTCAAAGAGAAGTGAGACTATGCCACATAATCTCTGAATTCCCAGAAGCCTTTTGTTAAAACTCATCACTTCTTTGCTCACAAAAACATAAAGCAACAGTTAGCAATTAATTATAGATGCACCCAAGTCCAGACATGAGCTCACACTGTTGGCTTGGCAAACAAAGTTAATTAATAAATAACAATGATGATGATGAATAAAGATGGGAATAAACAAAATGGGTCTCTCTAGGTGGCATGAAACATTGATGCTTCAGGCTCTCAGACTACTTCTGCTGACCCCCTTCCCTCATTTCAGCAGGACTAGCCACCCTGCAAGCTGCTGGTATTTACAGGATTACATACAGGTGCCAGAAGCCATACTGAAATTTCTCAAGTGAGATGTGAGAAAAGACTTTGACTCACAATCTTTGGATCAACAGTTTGTAAAAACTGGGGGACTGGATCAATACATGTCAGTGATGACTGAGAACTGTACTGAAACAAAAGGAAAAACAGCTGCTTGAACCACTGGCTACCACATTCAGCCAGACACTGAGGCAATATGATCAGCTCCTACCTCACAGGAAACCTCTTTAGGAAAAACGCCAGAGAATTTTGATATATCTTCATACCAAGCCTCTGGACACTGTATACAGGCTGCAAACTTCACCCTATAGCTCCACTCCATTCAGGAATCAAGCAGCATCTGGGACAGGACATTGCAAACATGGGCAAGCTTCAGTTTTGGAGAAAGCCAAACCTGAAACACTCATGATTCTCTCTGAGCATATTTTAACCCACTTGGTCTCTTGCACCTTGCTCACTCTCTTGTTGTACCACCCCCGGTGAGCTCTGCCTGGGGAATGGGTGTTATTCCACCTCGTCATTCCCATGCTTGCAGGACAGATGAGGTAAGAGCAAGACATGTGCTGTGAAAGGCAAGAAGTAGGAAATGGGCAGAAGGTATGCCAAGCAGAAGACACTGAAAAGAGATCTTGAGACTCTTGGAGTGATTTATGTTAGACAATACCACATTAACCACCAGTGAAGAAGAATCAGAGGCTGATGCTGTTTATTCTTTTCTACCCTGCCTCTGGCCCTCTCCCTCCAAATCCTTGTTATATTTGTCCTAACGAAAGTATTGATCTGAACAGAAATAGCTGAGGAGCGAAAACACCATCCTTAATCAAATCATTCCTTCCTTCAAAACAGGGCTTTCATTAAGAACCTCAATTAAGGAGTGTTTCTTAGAAGGACAAAAATCAGCGTAATGCTCATTTCATTTTCCCAATTCATAAAGATAATCATAGAGGGAAAAGCTGTTTCCCCATTAAAGACTAGACAACATGCAGCACATCCCTCATGGAGACTATTGGTTTTTCATTCAGCTAGAAATTTGATATTTGGGGACGCAAGCCTCAGCTTACAAAACCCAATGGCATATGAAAGACCAGGCTTTATGCTGAAAATCATAACCTTCAGGCAGTGGAAAACTCACCAGGAGAGAAGCTTGCAGCCGACTGAAACGACTGCAGTTCCCTCACTTTTAATGTTTTTCACCATCACTATGGTTGTCAGTCATTGTTAAGTATTAAATTGCATAAAATACAAACTCCTGGAAACAAACATCAGTGCTTATCAGCCTATGTCAAAAGTCAATTTTTTCTTTACAGCAGTTTCGCTTGGAAATTACTTCTGGTGAGCTGTGCTCTGCTGCTCAGCCCCACGCTCCAGGCAGCGCCTGCTCCGCAGTACCAGAGCCCTGCCAAAGGCAGAGACAAGATCAATGCTCTGCTCCCCTTGCCCCAGGTGCTGCAAGGTCCTCAAAGCTGGCAGGCTGGACTTGTGCTCACTTGGGCCTGCGTCCCAGTGGACAAGGAGTTTATCAGCACATACAGCACAGCTGTATTCACTCTTGGGGTTTATTCCTCCTCTACCTGCAACTCCAAACTTGTAAGGAGGAACAAAGCAAAGCCCAAGGAAGAGGCAGTGGGGTGACTGATGAGCATTACCTCGCTGGGAGAGATGTCACCTTCCTGCAGCTGACTGGATTAATCTGAAACAGGTCAACAAAAGACTGACCTGATGACATCTGCAGCCCCGTCAAAAGACGGGGAGAACTTTTTGGCTGCCCAAAGGCAAGGTTTTGGGGCCCAAGGCTGCTAGGCTCTGAGCAAAGGCATAAATGACCCACGTCCTGGGGCCTTTCGAAAGAGCAATACACAGAAATATCCCATACACAGGGCCCTCCTGCAGAACTCTAGGGAAAGTGTTATAATGCTTAAAGAGAAAAATGTCCTGATGCTCAGGACATAGTCTGAACTTTACATTAAGAGTTTGAGGACAGGTCATACAGGAAATCTAAATTATTAAATTAGCATCTACACTAATAGGCATAGTAAGATAAGAAATCTTAGGGAATTTATACTGTTAATAAAAATCCTCTGATTATATTCCTGACAAATAGTTTGTGAATTAACATAATAAACAACTAATTTGTTGATAGATTGCATCTGTGACTAAAGGGAAAGCAAAATAGTAGAGATGGGTTGAGTTGCCTGCTGTCTGTGTAATTAAAATGAATATTAATTTAATGTATCAATATCCAGCAACTCAGACACATGAATTGTGGATGATGTGTAAAATGCTGAGTTTCATCTATCAGTACTGTCAATGGGATTCAAGATAGTTTCCATTAGACCTTGCAGAGCTCAGGATCCCGCCTCTCTCAGCTCACCTTTCCCATGTGTCTTTCTACTCTACAGTGAATACACTTGCAAAGTCTGGACCAGACTTTTCCTGTCAGTTCTGACAAAGATAGAGGTGAAGCATTTCCCAACAGAAGACAAGGTGTTAACTTTGAAACATAGCATCACTGTGTGGAGCTGACCTTTATTTAGGCTCCAGAAAACCCAGTCTGAAATTCAGTGAGGTTTGAACCCCCAACCACTCTAGTAACACTGCACACATTTGTGCTGACAGCGCCTAAACTGACTACTGAAAATTCCCTGAAATGCTCCAAAATAGCTATAAGACAGAAGCACAGCATTGTTTGGATGTCATTTTGGGAGACCTCACACTTTCCCTACATCCTAGGGTAAACAGCAAGGACTAACAGAGACTTCAGAGGAGCTCAAAACCTCTGTTCCTCTCTGCATCTCCATGACTCTTCTTCGATTTCTATATCTGTGCAATCCCTCCTGAGGTCACACCTTGTTCTTCAACTTTAATGATAAAGACACAGAAATACAAAGAGGTTAAATGTTTTGCCAGGGGTCAGAGACAGGGAGAGATTCAGTTTATTGGGACCTGCAGCCCACAAAATAAAAATGGCCCAGGTAAGTAGGTTCATGGTCTTCAAGCTATGCTGAGAGCTGCATCTAGCTATTTAAAATGCTGAAAAGGTGTGGCAAAAAAAGGTGGTACTCCTAGTTTGCCTCCAGCCTGCTCACGGTATGGCAAAGCACCTTGCTCCACTGCCTGTCAAACAGCACAGCTCTTGTAACTGAGAGCCAAGGATACCCAGACAGCTTTATATTACAACTCCAGATAAAAAGACAGTGCATAAGGACACACATTATTAGCCCCATTTCACAGGTGAGAAAACTCTCATCCACTGTTGCAAAGGTTAACTGTAAACCTTGTGACCATTGACCCAAGCTGCAAACCCTACATGGAGTATTTTCTAAGTACCCAGTAACTCGTATTTCCTCATTATGCAGACATGCAACAGCAAACTCTCCAAAAGCTAAACACTTCCAATTAATATAACATCAATATTTGTTTTCTGGAATACCATTGCCTTCCTGTCTTCCAAGTCAAACCACCATAAAGCCATACGTGCTTTTTATAGGAGCTGAAGTAATCCCAGGTACTGGTCAACAACCTCCTCACACCAACTGTCTGCTTTCAGAGAGTCTCGGCTGTGTTTTTGGCAGAGTAACTCAGACATGACATTTTCAAGCTTAAGAACTTGGGGGAGTAAGCAGGGCAGTAGGTGGGGAGTTAGTCCTTCAGGGTTGCTGAATAGCCCCAAAACATCCACAATAACAAAAAAACCAAACCAAATCCTCACAGCAGAACTTTTGCCCTATGAATCTAGAAGGGTAAACTGGTATCCTGACCTAGCCTTGGCTCCTTGATTTGACACTGGCTTTCCATGTGACCTTGGGTAAACCATTTACTGCCTGATATTTAAAGACCCTTAAGCTCATAAAAGTGTTACTAGATGTCCAAGGTGGGGTGGAGGTGGAAAAGTCCCCTGAAGCACCTAGCACATATTGATTTTAAAATCAATGCTGACTTATGTTTTCAAAAAAATTAAATGCCTTGGATCATCTGACACCCCCAGCACACATCCTAGTTCCAAGCTTTCCCTTTGTAAAAAAAAAACAAACCAGGAACCCTACACCTGCTTGAAGAGAAGCCAAAACAGCAACCAGGAATTACCCGACATTAATAAAACTGTCCCTGAATTGCAGGAGAACTTCATTGCTCCTGCAGTGCCCCCACACCAGTACATAAAAGGGTTCACATAGGACCCCAGTAATATCTGCAGAAACATTTGCTTTCTCACCCACCATAGGAACAGATAGTATAGTACACACGCTTTGCCAGCAGAAGTTGTGCCGTCCGTTATGCCCAAGTCATAACTCACTGTCAATAACCTTAATTAAAAATATTAATGCTGGAAAAGTGTGTCTGGAAAGTCTGCTGTTCCATTCTCCTTTCCATACAATTGCTCTGTAATTGCAATAATTTCTGTATCTTGGGGAGGATCACTCCCCAGGGCCTGCCTTCCCGTGCCTCCAAGTACAAAACCCTTTATTATTTTACAGGCTCACTCTACCACCAAGGTGTTACCACTTAATTAGAAAGAAGGAGAATATATATTAGGCAGAATCCATTATGGACTGGGAACAAGGCCATGCATACGAGCTGCTGCTGAACTGCTCAACAAGAAGCCTTCAGCATGCTGCAGCTGACTGGGAGGGGAGGACGGGATATACATCCACCTTACCGGGAAAGCCTTGACTTGGCAGGAAGGAGATGAAGCAGGACATTTCCCAGCTGCAGGCTCTCTCCTCCTCCACGATATGTTGGAGCAGCAAGGAAGATGAGAAGAGACAAAGAATAGAAGACCATGCTCCAGAATGCAGAGGCTGGGAGAAATCACAAGGAACAATGTTCCTCCTGCCTTCCAGGGACAGTGGCTTGAGCTGTTCTGCACAGGAATAACTCCAATGGAGGAACACTTAAGTAAACCAAGAAAAAGAGAGAAGCATCTCAGAGGCATCAGAGGTTTAACTTTCTCCACATGTAAGAAACACAGAGCCATCAGCAGAGTCCTCTATGCTATCTGAGATCAGAACCTCACCTGGGATAAATTGGGGTGTTTTACAATCTTCACTTAGGTCTCTCTGAAAGACATCTCAAAAAGCAACAACTATGGCCTAAACCTATTCCTGCTTCACATATGCCTCTTCCCTACGTATGTGATACAGGGATGTAGCCCCACTGATGCAACACTGTGGCAGAGAGATTTTTATATACAAAAAGATATGGAAATTTTAAACTATGGAAAAAGATGAAGAAAAAGCAAATTACTAACAAACTGGTTTATTTCAAGCTTTGATCCCATAGCTAGAGAAGAGGCTGACTGTAAGCTTCAGTGATGACAGACACTGAATGGAGGAGTGGCAGACAGAAAAAAATTAAGGTGGGCTCCACCAGGAAGCCCCATGAACATGCAGCTGCATCCAGCCTAGGCCATCTGCACCAGCAGGATGCAGAGCAAGCCAGTGAAGCAGCCAGTATTAAAAGGGTGGGTCTACAAAGCTCAATTTCCACCTGACAGTGGCACAGCACTTGCAGGAGGGTGCTCTGATTCATAATAGATAAATAAATAACTGATACACCATGTTAATGCCTGTTATTACATACCACATGCAAGCAAAACCATTAGTGCTCATTGGTGACGCAAGCTAATTACTGCACTGTCATTAGATGTTGTACAAGTCCTGTCAAGATGTGACAGCCCCTAGTATTGCAGCTCCTCCCTTCTGCGGGGAAGGACATCAAAGGATTTCCGTGTGGCATTACTGTCACGTCGTCCCATGATGAGCCTGTGGTGAGCACCCTAGGAGCAGTTCTGATAAAGTTACTTCATTCGAAGTAACTTTGTCTGCTTTATTACATTACGTATTCCTAAGAGAGAGGCTGGTAAACCTGGAATGATTAGTACTCAATTTGCAAACATATATTCCTGTGTGCAAAGCAACTGCGGTGTATGCAGAGCATATGCCTCTTATAGCTTTAGGTAAACCTTGTTTCAGCTCTAAGAAGTGACACATAGCAGGAATATTAGGTATAGAAAATCTCATTCCTTATCTATCATGAGGTGATTGTGTAAGAATTGTGGTGAAGTCATGTTTTTCCCAGCATATTTTTGATTAAATATTTCCATCTGGAAGAAATATTTATTCCAAAGGTTCTGAATTTTTCCACAGAAATGTGAAAAAGTTTGGGGGTTTGGTGGTAGCAGTTGCACAGCAAAACATTACCTTATGTTATGACAGCCCCCTCATCAAACCCTTAGCAGAAATTAATTCCTGTGATGCTTTCCCTCCAGCAAGTCTCCTTCCTTAAGGTGAAGACCCAATGCAGCGCCACTCCATGACAAAAGCAACCAACCAACTTATCCTGAGGCAAAACACCTAATCTGTGTCATTTCTATTAACTCATTACATTTAACATTAATGTCTTTCTTCGCAAGTACCTTAAGGAAAAGCATCCCCAGTTCACCGAATCAGCTTTGCAACACATTTCCATGAGCTGTTCATCTACAGGCTATAGCTAGAAAAATATGCAGACCTCACCCCTGGGAATGCCAGTCTGGCCATGGACACACTGCCTACGGCTCCCTCCTGTGCTACCACTAAAGGAGAAGGGAGGCTCACAAAGCCCTGTAAGTACAAAGGGACCAGGATTGGAAAACCTGGACTACATGTTGAGCTCCAGAAAGTGAGAGCAGGTTTTGTGGCTGTTCTCAGCTTTGCAAAGCAGCTCCCACAGCTCTCCCCATGGGCTGACTTTCTCATCACGATGGAGGCATCACAGCCACGCTGCATTTGCGCAGTTATTCTTTGATTGTCAGAACCTTTTGGGGAAGGCCTGTGAATACTGAGCCTGGGATTTGCATTTTTAAGGGGCAGAGGTACAATAGCTCCAGATGCTTTTTAACCTCTTCGTATTACAGCTGTAAAAATTCAGAAGGGCTCCTCAAGCAAGTCCTAAAGAAAGGGAGACTGCCTGTCATCATCTCCAGACAGCCTGTAAGCCCCAAAGATCTATGTCCCCAGGTCTGATGTTGGCCAAGTAACAGGGTTATATTTTTGTTTATATTTAATACACAAGCAAATTTGGCCATCTGTTCCTAAAATACCTCACTTTAAGCAGGTTGCAATAGGAGCTAAGGTAATAGAAAAGAATGGGATGCCAGCTTTCTTTTGGTTATTCTTCTAATGGAAGAAGAAACCATCATGGGTTCAATTTGTCCCAGTTTTGTCCTGTGTTAGTGAGAGGACCTTTGCAGCCCCCTATGAGCAAGACGCTGGTCTCTAGGTCCTTGCTCCCCTTTCAACAATTGGCCTCTGTCTCTGAGGTTAAACATATATCCAAAATCTGCCTAGCACCCAAGAGATGACAAAGGGACCTCCAGACTGGCCTTCAGGAGCAAAGACAAAACAACAGCTCTCTTCCATGGAAGAAATTATTTAAAACATCCCTCCCTTTGGAGGTTCAGACGACCCTTTGACCATGGTTGTTAGACCACAGTGGCAGCTCCCCATTCATCCCTGAGGCAGTTGTCAGCAGTCCACAAGATGAATTTACCAATCACTGATCACCAGCAGTTTCAATGATATAACTAGACCCAAATTATTTTACGACTTCAGAAACATCACAAATACTGTTGGAAAAGATACTACACATGTGTACAGACCTGCCTGTAAGGAACCGTTTTATCCTGCCAAAAGTACATGAGCGTTTCTAGCCCCAGGTACCCTGCCATGGGGTGAATTTTGCTTGTGGGCAAAGCCAGCTGAAGGAGATCTCTGTGCCTGCCTGGGATAAAACCTGTGTGGGGAGGGAAGGCAGTAAAAGGGAGGTACAGCCTTCATCCTCCTCTATACGAATCCTCTCCCCAGCATGTGCCCTGCAGCCTTTGTGCTTGTTAGCCCAGCCTTGCCGCAAGGCTTCAGCTCCTACCCAAGAGCTGGAGAGGAGCAAAGGCAGGAAACTTACTCAATTCCTCAGCTAGAAACACAACAAAGCAGTTGATGGCCCCCTGATTTGTTACAGATCGGGCTGTCTGGCCAGGTCCCCACAGAGCTGCTCAGCTCCTGTGCCAGATAACACAAATCTATAAAACCTAACACATCACAGGCACTCCTCCTGCCTCTGGCAGCATCAGGGTCACGCGTCCAAAGTGGGTGGCCTCCTCCGAGCAGCATCTGAGCATCATATCCCTCATCTCTGCAAGTGGTTGGTCCAGCCAGAGAAGCTGAAGCAAGCACATGGTGGGGGGATATGGGAAGCAGCCCCGACTCAGAGAAACAGCTGAAATGCTGCTGACAGCTGAGTATCTGGGGAGAACAGTCTGATGAGATACTTCTGCCATTCAGTAGACTGAAACAATTAACAGAAATCTGAGCCCGATGGGATCAAGGCTAATACTCTGATTATTCCCTTGCAATTCATGCCAGAGAGACAAGGCATTTATTCAAAACCCACACTGGGACAGTGCAAGCAGAGAAAGGGGTGCAGGCAGCTACCATGCCCAAAGCAACCCTGCAAAGAAGCTCCATCAGGACAGGGTCACAGTGGTTTAGAGGAGTCACATGTACCTTGTATACGCTAAGAAACGTGTCAGGCAAAGGCAGGGCTGTGATCCTTGCTGCCTATATGAGACTTTGAAGTCACGCTGTCATGCAAAACCACAATGGGTAAAAGCACCACCCAGTTTTACAAACTAGGTCCCTTCAGGAAAAAGGAAGAAAAATTAAGCATTATGAAAAATGCCTATGAAGTAGAATAGGAAAATAAACTGGATGGGGAATGCACCATCCTTTGCCTAGGAGGTAAATCAGAGATGCTGCCTTACCCACCAGTCCTGCCAACTGCTGAGATCATAGTGTATGTTGCCCTGGATAAGATGCAGAGAAAACAGGGAAGGCCCTTGTGGGAAAGGATGGATTTGAATATGTATTACAGCTCCTAATATACTAATTGATTTACCCAGCAGGAAAAAGAAGTATAAAGGCCAGGCCAAGAAGATGCAGGTATGGAGACTATGATTTGGGCTCTAGAGCCACCAGCCAGAGACCTGGAGGCAGAGCAGATGCAGAGTGGCAGTTTATGTCCTTAAGTGGAGCACTACAGCACACCCAGAGCTGAGCTATCCCGGTCACAGGCACACACAACCACGTACAACAGCCAGGAGATGCTGCAATGCATCGGGCAGGCTCGTGGCTCAGCACAGCACGGCTGCTGGATTCCCATTTCACAGGAGAGGAATGCCCAAAACAAACATCACCTTGCAGCTCTGATCCTGCAAAGCACTTGTCTGCAGCCCTGTAGCTTGTGTTATCTTCCTACATTCAAAACACAGGGGTCTAAACAGAAATTGAACCAAATTCCTTTCGCAATTGCATTCAAGGGCTTCCTTTTAGAAAGGCAACTTTGTGTCTGGGAGAATCCACTGCAGTCTGTAAGTAAGCAGTCTAAATAGCTGAGTATGTTTTATTTTCTAAAAAGTCCATTGTAAATCTAGCTTCAAACACTCCCGCTTTGGTTTCCAGCTGTGTTTGGGAGCAGGGGAGCCTCCTGCTACCTGAACTCTGCACCTTGGAGAGACCTCGTATGACCTAGTCATTCACTGGCACCAGCCATGGAGAAAGGCCACATTGGCAGCAAAACATCTGCAGCACTGATGTCTCTGGCTAAAAACCTGCTGACCTTCCATATTCCTGGGTTCTGCTGCACTTTTTCCCCACCTCCTCTCCCCTCCCTCCATTTTTTTAAACTGGCGTGCCTCATATAATAGATCAAAGGACTTAAAAGCAAAGTGAAGGTGCTGCAGACCTTGGCATGAACACTGAATGAGAGAGACAGTACTGCCTGTTCAGGTAACCCAGAGGGGATGCAGCCATTAATTTTAAAATCACATTGTAAGGTTTGCATACTATCATTTCTTTCAGCCTTTAATTCTCAGGTCTTCCATTTTCTTGTTCAATTGCAAGGAAAGAGCCTCATGGCCAAGAACTCCCACGCCAGTCCAGATATGAAGGTTATGGATGTTCATCTGTTTCGTCCATCACTGCCTGGTACAGATCCCCAGCGCTTCGTAATAGCCACTGTGCAATTAATTCTGTTGCAATAATAGGGCAGCACCAATTACTGAGCAGACTCTTGTAGCAATAAAAAAAATAATATACTAAGTCTTACTTTCTAAGTCATGGTGCAATAAATGTCTCTTCTGGAGGACTTCCATCTTTATATTCCTACCTCTCAGCGCCTCATTATTATTTTTTTTTAAACCTAATACAAGTCTCATTTTCAGAGCATTCACCCTGGAGCTATATATTCACTGTCTGAGACGTGTCAGACCCAACAGCCCCTTGGTCTGACTTGCATAACACAGAACATTGAGCTTCATCCATCCGGCTGTATACTGAGCTCAGCTCATGCCCAGAGAAAGCAGGATGCCCAACAAGGCCGTCATGCTCTTCCAAGTGACATTGGGAGGACAGAAAAAGGCACAGCCCTAATAAAAACCAGGACGATGGGGATGCAGAATGGTTTTAGTAAAGAAAACTAAAAAAAAGACACAACTCTGGAGGGTCCCTGCTTGGAAACCTCTACCTATCACAGGTTGGGTGGCACTTAATGACAGTAGGGGATTTGAGAAGACAAGGTCTAAAGGAAAGTAACTATTACATGGGAGGATTCAGCAGGATTTCTAGCTGAACTAAAGGCTTTCCAGCAGTAACATGGCATACTCTGATCTGCAGGGGTAATTCCCTTCCAGCATCCCCCATCTTGAGGCTCACTGAAGCGACAGTTCAGTTTGCTGAGCTGCTGCAAACTATATCCTGGTTTTAAGGCAGACCAAAAGCAGGTTTTATTCTGGATTTTAAAACACTGTGGTTTGGTCAAAGCTTCATGCATGGCTGAGCAAGCCAGGCTCCCAAAGTACGCCATCCTGCCCACAATCCTCCCAACAGCAGGCACTGTGTTCTGAGGTTGAGCAGCCCCTAATTAGAAGCCATATCATGCTTTTCTCTCTGCATGCTACTCCACTTTGGCAGGGCCATCTACTGAGAGGACACATATGTGTGTGTATATTTGCTTTTGTGTTGACTGATCTCTACAGCCTGCATAATCCTCTCCTCCAGCCTGACCCTGTGGAGTAGGTTTTGGACAAGACCCACGCTTCCATACATAGTCCAGATTTAGTTCTTGCTTGCCAATTCCCTTTCAACTTGCATCCCCGTGGTTCAGTTTGTTCTCTCCTTCCCTCTCTTCATGGTCTCTGCTGTTATGTGTCCCCTGGCCCTCAGCATGTCAGCAGCAACATGATATTCCCCTCCCCAGTACATAGCTACTGTTGAATTCAGGAGAGCCTGCAGAGTCCCATGGAGGAAAATGATCTGCCCATAAGAGGTTTTCCAAGTCACACCAGTAAGCACAAAGACCTAGAAAGCTGAGCACAGATACTCATATTCTAAAGCAAAAGATGACAGGAAAATGAAAGAGGGCAAAGTAAAGGGAAGACCCCCTCCGCCCCCGCAGCCTAGTGAGGAAGCTGGGCTGTCCCCAGGTCACCCCATCCTGTGACTGCCAAGCCTCCACTCAACAGCACATGTGCGCACAGAACGCTGACCAGAGTCTTCGCTTTAGGCAAAAAAAATTGGTCTCTTAAAAGCTAAAATGAACACACTCTTCAAGTAAACTCTATCGAAGTGAAATTCTTATGAGGGCTTCACCACCCAGCCGCCTGCAGACAGTCTCTCCATCCAATTCAACAGTCTGTCATGCTCGTTACTGAGAAATGAATTCCCTTCACACTGACATTTCATATACTTACTGATACAGCATATAATGAACATTCTGCCAACCCTGTCAGCCTCTTGCAAAACTAACTTTTTATTACATGTTTTCCTCATTATTGTATTTAAATTTTTGTTTTGTTGTTGCTTTTTCTTTTTAAAAGAGCATCCTGGGATAACAGATCTCATCATCAGGCGCCTCCTTCAGCCCAGGGTCTTGCACTGCACAGTGCACAGATTTCCACCACCCCAGCCAGTCCTCAGGGCTCCCCAGGATGAGGCATCAGCTTTGCAGAAGATCTAGCACCAGCACTGCCAGAGAGCTGCAGAGATTTGAATCAGCGATAACTGATTAGGCCTTGACTTCACAGTGCATTGAAGCACCTTCTCAACATTAGGCACACAGCAGTCCTCAGCTGTACTATCGTACACCTTACCAACCTGGGGCTAACCACATCTATCTCATCAGCAGGATACTTACACCAAATATCTCTGACATTATGACGACTTATTCCACAGTTAGACTTATTTGCTTTCACTCTCCTCTAGCAGCTAATGTAAGAGTGGCAGTGCACAATAGTGGTTCCTGGGCATTAAAGCAGGAATACTCCTACTGAAAATCTGTAGAAGCTGTAGAATAATCCCTGCAGCACTTCAGCTACAAGCTTGAGCACTAAACTGTCTTTCAGTTCCTGCTGGCTTTATTTTGGGCTAGGTGCATCTCTGATAACTAGCTTCTGGGCTAGTTTGGAGATGTAGTCACCAGCAGCAAATGGGACTTTTTCACCACCTCTGGGATCACAGTTATCCAATGTAAATGAACACCACATCAACTGACCTTTTCCTTTGGTCTAGAACATCAAATAAGCAGAAAAAAACGACTCTGAAACTCCATGACAGGAGTCTGAGACACTGAAATAACAGGTAGAAGTGACAAGTGCTCCCAAGAGTGGTTTTCCTTCTTTTCCTGCTTGACACTTCACTGTTCTCTTTTCTGAAGAAAGGTCTGTCACCTTTACACGTTGTCTAATCTCACTTAAGAAAACCAGAAGCCTCAAGGAGAGGAGAGGAGAACCTGTTTTCTTAAGCTTTTAAAAGGCCATGAACTCAAAGATAAAAATTCAATGAGCAGCATAAAGTGGTATCTGGAGCTCGTGCAATTTTTATGTTAACAACCAGACACCACAGTATGAAACAGAAACCAAATAATATAAAAATAACATTTGTCTCATTTTTTTTCTCCCATCCATTTACAAAATAATAGCTATACTGCATCAGAAGAGAGGTCTATCCACCTGAGCATCCCACCTGAAGATACCCTGTAAAGGGTGATGTGCAAATACTTCTTGAATACCTGCTCGTGCCTCAGTTGGCTTGGAGAAGAGGTTTCCAAGTACTCCTTAATGGATTTCTCTCCGTGAATTTTACAAATGCTTTTTGAACTTGCAGCATTCAAGGTAGCTACAAGCAGCCTAATTACATGTTTCATGAAGAAGTATCAGGTTTTATTTGAACATTCCATCTGCGAGTTTTGTTTGACGGCCTCCAGTTCTTGTGCTGGATGAAACAGCAAAGAACATCATCTTATTGCAACTCTCCTCCCACTCAATAGTATTGGATGACTAGTGATCTGCAGTCATGTGTTCCATAGGTTCATTTCTAATCTGTTTAATTTTTTAATCATTCCTCACATCCAGATGCTTCCCATATCACTAACACTTTCTGCTCCTGCCTGTGCCTTTCCCAGTTCCAAGTAATTTTTGAGATGGGAGTACAGAACTGCACTCAGCAGACAAGACACAGAGCCCTAGTTATAGCCTCTGTTTTGTTCTCTGATCCTTTCCCACCAAGTCTCTTTCTTTTTGATGGTGGCTGGGGTCTGTGATGCCATTTTCATAGAATAATTTACAGTAGCTCCTGTTTCCCACTGAGGAATGTGATCCTGGTTCAGAACTTACCATTTTGCATGTAAAGCAAGAACTGCCTTTCCCCAGGTGCACCAGTTCATTTCTGAAATTCACCTGAATTGAATTTCACCCGCTGTTTATTGTCTAGTCACTCTGTCTCGCGAGTCGGTTTTCTTTGTTACTACTCTTACTATCATCATTAATCCATACCCTCTTGACTGGTCATCCAGATCATTTATGAATGCACAAACAGCACTGCTGCAGCACAGATCCCTGAAGAACACCACTGCTGACCTCCCTCCCCTGCAGAGGTGAGTGGCTCTTCCTGTCTTTTGGGTCCTGTCTTTTAAGCAGTTATCTATCAGATGACCTTTCCTCTTAGCCCACAGTGGCTTAGTTTCTTTAAGGTCCTTCATTGAGGAAGCCGATCAAGAGCCTCCCAGAAATCCAAGTGGATTTTGTCAACTGGATTTACCTTGTCTACATGCTCTCTGATGCCTTCAACGATTTCTAAAAAGATTTGTGAAGCCTGATGCCCACCTTTTCTGAAGGACATACTGTCCTACTTATCCAGGTGCCTGCTAATCTTGTTCTTTCTTTCCTCCATTTATCCCAGTTCCAGTCTTTAATTCTCTGGACTTCCACAGAGCCCTTTTGAGAACCAGCATCACGTAAGCTACTTTTCAAAAAACTATTCTTGATGCCAAGGCAGTTTTAACTGAAAGGTTGCCCATTTCCATCAGTTCAGCAATTCTGCCTTCGAATTAGGACTCGCAGTCCACTAATAAAGACCTAGAACAGATTCCCAGGCATTTCTGCACTTGCAATATGGTTTGCACATCCCATCTTTGAAGACATTAAGAAGGCAGCAGACACACTAGCATAAGGTCTCTCATTTTTGCTGAAATGTCATGAACTTAGCACTGGTGAGGCTACACCACAAATTCTGAGTTCAGTTCTGGACACCTCACCAAAAGGAAGACACTGAGGGGCTGAACCGTGTCCAAAGAAGGGCAAGAGAAGAACTCTTCTGAGGAGTGGCTGACATAATTGGGGTGGTTCAGCCTGGAGAAAAGAAGGCTCAGGGGAGACCTTCTCACTCTCTGCAACTCCCTGAAAGGAGGCTGTAGCCAGGTGGGGGTTGGTCTGTTCAACCAAGTAACAAGCAATAGGACAACAGGAAATGGCCTCAAGTTGCACCAGGGGAGGTTTAGTTTAGATATCAGGAAAAAAAATTTCACCAAAAGGGTTGTAAAGTCCTGGGACAGGCTGCCCAGGAAAGTGGTGGAGTCCTATCCCTGTAGGTTTTAAAAGACATGTAGATGTGGTGCTTAGCAACACAGTTTAGTGTCACCTTGGCAATGCTGAGTTAATGACTGGACTTGGTGATCTTAAAGGTCTCTTCCAACCAAAACAATTCTATCATTCTGTGAATTGATCTGGAGTCTTCAAGTGCTGAAAAGTGTGGATAACGAGCGTGTGGGCAGATGAGATGAATCTCCCCAGCAAGGGATGCAATGCAACCTGGACCTCTTGAGCCCTCAGCTGTGTCCCCTGCCTCCACCCCCAAAGAGCTTACAGCAGCAAAAGGAAACCGCATGCATAGCGGACTCGAAGTAGATATGATGCACATCTGAAAGTAGCGGCACAAAGAACTCTTTCAGTATTTCCTCACTGAAAGGAGGCATAAATCCCATGACTAAAAAATTCTTAACCAGATTTTTTTTTTTTTTTAAATCAACGAACACGATGTTGTGACTATTCCATCCCTGATACACAGAACTTCTGAGAAGCTGGAGGTACCGAGCTGTAGAGGCAGCAAGTGCAGGGAGAAGCCCAGTGTCAGCCAGTGTGCACACACTGCTTCTCCAGCACAGTCACCCACACAACCACCCCATCCTCCCCTCCTGCCAAGAGGGCATCTGCAACACCCGGCCATCATCTCCGCAGGCACTGCCAGGACACAGCAGTCTTCCCACAGGCTCCTCTCTGAACACTGCTCAAACAGGGCAGCCACCTAGGGGAATCACATCTCTAAACTAGCCCGGTGAGCAATTCCCCTAGCTCTCCCAGGGAGCAATTGCTCTAGCTCTTCCAGCAATGTCCAGCGTTTCTGTAGCATAGGGAGCAGCTCATTATGCTCAGGGCTCAGCGGAGCATGTTCCCATGGCAACAGGCAGCCTTTATATGTCTGTTGACAGCTTTGGATAGTTTTTTTGCTAAAATGCTTGGACACGGAACAGGTGTCTCCAAGCCAGGCGGTAACCAGACAGTGCAAAGCTAGAACAACTAGATAATGAGACAAGTGTTTGAGATGAAACATTTTCACCCAGGGAGGGAGCCAGTCTATAGCCACATGATCCCTGCTGCAGGGGCATGTAAAGGCATCTGCCGTCAGCAGCCAGGGGAGGGTGGCACAGGCTGCCCACACGCCACGCGCTGCACACTGGCAGCGGGGATGTGGCTCAAGCTGCCTTCCCTCCACTCTGCAAATACTGCGGCAGCGATGGGTAATTGGCTCCACAGTACCAGGGGTGCAAGCGAAACCTCATCACCACCGTGTGTGCTGTCAGGACTCTCCCGCTAAGCCTGTCTGACCAGCCAGGAGCAGTGATCTATTTGCAGAGCAGCAAGTAAATCCTCCATGCCCGTTTCTTTTCTTGCAGGGATGGACTTTCAGTGAACTGAGCTGAAGGAAAAGGTGGATTAACGAATGCGCAATAGCCACTTCTCCCCTTGCTCAAGCCAGCCACTCTCCAGCAGCCAACTCTCCTCTCACTCAAGCCAACCATTCAGCACTTCCCCTCTTAACACCAAATAACCATCTTTCCCATTTTGTTTCTTCTATAGCTCAGATTGTCACAGCGCCTGAGCTCCAGCCAGAAAGCACTGAGTAATTCTGCACTGGAATACTTGTAAACGGTAATGTGGTGTTACATCAAAAATGATGTCAAAAATTTATTCAGTTTTCCAAGTCAGGTGCTCAGAGAGTAGGCCATGCCAGATTTAAAATTGCCTGTGCAAATTTTATTAGGCCCACTTGTGCTCATATGTTATGGTACGGTCTAATTACCCAATTGCCTCCTATTTTTCCCCCCAAAACACCTGCCTTGTTCACTGAATGGATAATTGTTCACTACAGACTTTTATGACCCTAATTATTATTTAGTACACAACATCCAAATCCTGCCTCAAACAAACAGAAAACAGTTCATTTCCTCTTGAACCTGGCTCAAGTTTTCTAACAAATGTAGCTGAAAAAAATCAGAAATGTTATTTCTCAGCACAATGCAATATATATAATGATTTTTATATATACATTAAACTCTCAGCAATGTCTTATATAAAACTGAGAAACTGAGGCACATGGAGATTAAAGCTAAAGCTACCTAATCTAATGTCTAGTTTTGCAATACTCCAGGTGTCAGTCTGATGAACTCTGGAGCACACAGCACCTTACCGACTTGAATATGCCAAGTTAAAACTCCTATAAATTTTCAACAAAAGTTATCTGCATTTCTACACATCAGCCCTACAATCTGCATTCAGAAGATAAGGGATGCAGTTGATATTTTCAGCATCACAACAGATTCATGGCTAGAGATTCCCATCTTCCAACCTTGCCCATGACTTTATTCCTTGAAGTTGTTTTCTCCCCAATCTTGTAGCCCCCAGCACCCTCACACCATTCCTACAGAGTCACCCCTCTTACATGCAGTGCAGGGCATCACCTGTTGCCACCCAAGCCACAGATCTATGCTGAGGATAGAGATTATGAAAGATGAAAAAAACCAAACGAACAAACAAACAAAAACCACAACAAAAAACCCAAACAAACAAACAAACAACAAAACCCCACAAAAACCAACCAACCAAAAAAATATACACAAACAAACCACAACAAACCAAAAAGGCACCATTTCGACTTGTTTGGACAAACAGAATGAGAAAGGTACAATGCTGAAGCTGTTTTCTGAAAACAAAACAAAACAAAACAAAACACAACACTGCTTAGGGTCAAATGAAAGGTCTCATTTTTATATCAACCCTCTCTTTCAAATTTCTTCATGGAAAATTCATTCCAGTTAAAAAGAAAACCAACCTTACATCTAGGAACAAATGCAAAATATTACTGTTACAAAGCATGCACTTCCAGTATTAAAGGTGTTCTGGACATCAGTGCAATTTCACTTTAATCCAAGCCATATTTTATAATGGCAATTGGTGGAATGAACATTTGTAACCAGCTCTCATTGCAAGCACCAAGCAAGGTAGCAGGCAGAATAAGTAAATGTGTGTCCATGTTATTAAAGGCTGTGCAAGAAAACATCTGCACAGAGGAAATGAAATAAAGATCTATCGCTAAACTGATGCATTAAGTGCTTGATAAGGCAACGTTATGACATGTTTTATCACAGGGGTTGCTCTTCTTTGGGGCTCATTGGAATCTTTCTCCATGCTAGCCTGAAAACCAGGGAAATTGCTAACAGGGAGCACACCACGGGGATCTCCACCTTGCAGCAGTTGCACTTATGAAGCACAGTATGGGTATTTCAGTGCAGTAACCGGGCCCGCACAACACCACATTTTCCTCTCCTGGCCCCCAAAGAGAAGATGTTTTCTACTATTTTTTTTGTAGCAGAGGGTCAGAAGGATGCTGCATCACGTTGCTGCTGTCATGATGACACAGAGATAGAATGAAGTAAACAGAAATGAAGATAGAATGAAGCAGATACAAAACATTTGGAAGAAAGAGCTAAAATTGAGAAAAACAACAAAGCCACCCCTGAAAAAGCAAGAATGAAAGAAAGATGAATGGCATTATCAGGAAGAAGATGAAAAAAAGAAAAACACCTAGACAGAACACAGGAAGAGCTTTTGTCCTGTAAGGCTGGTTTTTCACTGGAGCCTAAAACATTTACAGTAACAGGATTTGTGTGTACTTCCCCAACTGTGCGGAAACCATTCCCCAGCTTTCACCCAAGGACTGACAGCTTTTGTCCCTCAGCCTCCAGCTCCTAGTGCTCTGGAAGCCTCTTTCACCTGCAGTACAGCTGGACAAGTGAGACGCAGCCTTCTCACAGCAGCCAGCATCCCCTCCTCTGCTCCACACTCCTCTTCCTCCGTTTGGGATCTAACAGCAGTCCCCCACAGGGATCCTCAGTTTCCACAAGCCTTGCTCACTTGCATTACTAATGCACCTCTAAGCAGCCTCTACTTTTTATTTCCACCTGGTAGTTAATATCAGGGTGCACATGACTGTCAGGTTTAATCTTGCCTCTCGGCCCTCTCTGCTGTCCCAGCCTCTTTTCCATGCATGGTCATACTACAGCTTCACGTGATGATGGTGGAGGATGAGGGCTGGAAAGCAGCTTGGTTTTCAGCACCTCAAAATCCCACTCAAATCCACCACTGCCCATTGACAGGAGCTGGTGCAGCTCTGTGCTCACAGCACAGAAGCAGCATGTGCTGCCTGGAGGTGAATGGCCTTGCTTTCTCAGCTTGCTTCAACTTGAGGATGTTGTGTCCCATCCCTGAAACTCTTCCCAGCTCTCATGTGGTGAGCAGAAGTGTATGACAAACCATGGTCCCACTCTTTTGGAATGAGAGGCAGTGCTGTTGAACCCTTTCCAAAGGAGATTTAAAAATATTCACAGTTCACAAGATGAATTCACTTCTGCTTATTATTCAGCTCAGCTGTAGTTAAACCAATTTAAGCTACACAACATAAGAGTTATTAAAAAAGATCTGTGCCTATCAACTTTTCATTACATTACTGCTCGACATTCACCTAGTAAATAATAAAAAAAAAAGAAGATTAAAAAAAAAAAGAGGAGATTTAAAAATTAAACTATGTTAAAGTGTAAACCAGGCACAGAAGAGGAAGAAATTAAAGCACTATCACTGGAACACAGCTTGCACAAGCTGCCCTCTCTCCCCTCCCAACCCCAGCCAGCCTGTTTAGAGCCCAAGGGCATCAAACAGCAATTCAAAGGAACAACATCACTGCATTCAATTTTGTTATTTATGTTTTCCTTTGAAACAGATATCATTGCTGAGACTGTTTCTGTTCCTGGGAGGTGTCACTTCCTCGGGTAGAGGCTGGACTGGGCACCCATTTGCTCCCAAGTGCCCTCCACCATCATCACTTGCAGGGGTTGCAAATGGGAGCCATAGCTTTTTCACCTTCCCTGGGAGGATCTCCACCCAGCCCCCACACCAGTCATCCCATGGAGCAGAGGAAGAGGAAACTGCTGCCTTTCTGTGCCCCAAAGGGGTCTTTTTCCTTCAGAAAAAAGTGAGCAGAACAGCCAAATTACTGTTCTTTATGTCTCACCTGATGTTTATTGTCTCACTGCAGTAAAACTGCCCCTCTCCAGCTTCCAGGCAGGGTGGTTCTTCCTCTATTCTGGGTGAAATTGGCCATCCACCTGCATGGAGCAGAAAATCAACCAGGCGAGTACAACCCAGGACTGGGGGACAGGGGGAACAGGAGATTTGCACAGAGATGCTCTTCATGCACTCAACTTAAGAGACCGAAGACTTTGAGTGCATCCACATTTTTTTTCTAAGCCTTCTAAAGCTGGCCTCTGAGCTCCTTAGGGCGCTCATCCTTGCAGTCTTGTGAGTAGCAGGAATGCTAACCATCTCATCTTTACGCTCAAAGAGTGAAGCGGAAGACAGGGATTGTCCAGAAGAAAAGAACAAAATCAGCCCAGCACAGAGTCCTAACGACTCCAACCACCTTCCCTCTGATCAGAAGCCACTCTGCCATGCAAGCAAAGCCTTGCGCTGTTACATGCCCTGCTGCAGGGCAGAAACAGTCACAAAGCTCCTGGCAGTGGTCAATGTGCCACCTTCTTCAACCTGGCACTGAGACCACCCATTTTCACAGTGCCAGGCTTGAATCTTTGTCCCCAGCCTTCAGTACACGCTAGGCAGGCACAGCGAGGGCTGTCCCTTCAGAGCTGCTATCAAGATCCCTTCCCTCTCAACATTTGCCCTTCCCAGCAGCTGCAGGAATAATGCCAAGTCCAAAGAGCCAAAAAGGATTATTTATCTGCATTTGATACTGTATGAAATCCTTGTCTAGCTCCTCTCCCAAAGCCCCACGTCCCAGTTAACTATTTTTCAAGAGAAAGGCATGCAGTTTGCTCCCTGCCACCTAAGAAGCCAAATGAAGTCAGCGAAAGCTGCATATTTCTGTTATTACTTGTTCCACTTGAGTGAAGCTCCACAATTGGGCAATAGCAGGAGGCACTTGCTCTGAGCAAATCCATAGTTGTGAACACACTGAAAGTATAATCCCCTTGCGGGGAATTACGCGATCTATGGGGCAGGGGGAAAAGCCAAAGCTCCTGGTGATGAGAAAGGAGACTGAGCAGGGAAATAAAGATCGAGAACTCTAGGCTTTGCATCAAATCAGACCACTCAACTAGGCAGAGCAATTCAGAGCTGGCCCAGCGACAGACTGCTTCATTGTAATTGTTTCACCAAAAGGCAGGAACATGGGTTGCTTAAAACAACCATAAAAGGTTTTCAAATATTCGATAATGGAACAGCTTTTGGGGTGGAGCCTTTTCCTACACGGTGAACTGTGGTTTGGGCAGCATGGTTTTGTTACCTTGCTCATGAATGCTGTCTTACAGATGCTCATGTTTTTAAGGCGATATAAAACAAAACCAATGCATTTGTTTTCAAAATTGGCCATCAGAGACCTGATCCTATAACCCTTCCACCTACAAGCAGTCTTTACTCACTTGGCAATTCTGTTGACTGCTTAAGCATCTGAGAACCACCTTGCATGTGAAAGAGCATCAGACTGGGAGCCAGAATTGGATGTGATTTCCCCAGCAAGAGATGGAGTACAGACTGGCACTGGCTGAAACCTGAAGTCTGCAAAAAATCCCAGAGGTTGTATCTAGAAGGTGCTCTGTGATAAATCCAAATCCAGGACTGGAACACAAGCATGCAGGCTTCAGTATGAAGTGGCACCTATTTATTGCTTTGAAGGAATCCTGTGTTCTCGTCTGTAGAGGGAAACCTGTATCATGTCACCTAAGCAGACAGAAACATAATGCACTGACTGGAGGTAGCCAACAGGCAGTTAAACTAGTGAGCTGAGAAGAGCCAGACTCTACAAGGATATGAGTAGGTCAGTGATAGCCCACATGTGAAATATATTGCCTGTGATACCCTCACACTACACTCATCCTGGGCTTTGGAGCTCTTGTGGGTCTAAGCCTCAAAGTCAGGAGAGTCAGCATGTGTTTGAGGTGTCACAGGATACTAAGACCACTGTAACTTTTGTGTTTGGGGCCTTTGAGCTGCTTCCAATGATCAAGACTTGGGCCCTGGGCTATTTTCTCTGTCCCTTGCCATTACAGGCAGTGACTAGTCGGGAGAGAGGAATCCCTGTTGTTTTCTTACTCATCAGTAGTAGAAGGTTAAGAAAAGGTTTCTATTTCTCCTCTAGAACAGGGAATGCCACTGTCGAGGTTAAGCACTCCCCTCTTCACCCTCAAAGAGCGGAAAAGATCAACGGAGCAGGCTCTGTTCTCTAAGCACTCGCTCCTACCAGTGCTTAAGTGACTGATAAAACCTGGGACTGCACTATTGCCATCCTGATACCTCACTACTAAGGGCCATAATGAACAGGCCTATCCATAAACCACAGGGACAATTTCTGTGGAGAATTAGCACAGTGTTAGAACAGAAACAGCAATTCTTCAAGTACAGAAAGCATCTAAAGACTTAAATGCTTCAAGCAATTGCTAAGAAGCACATTTAAATGGAATAATACTCCCTTTAAGTAGATAACAGGATAAACTTCAGAAAATAGGGTAATGCACGATGAAGATTTACAGCCAATATTTCAGTTTGGTATTTTGTTCCATTTCTACATATTCTCTGTGCTTACTAACGTTCATTTGCATCTATTCCGTGTGCTCACAAACCCTGATTCTCTTCGTAAAGCATATCCCAGAATCTTTCACAACACTCAAGGCATAAGGGTAGCATATGATTAACAGAGAAAGGGCAGTTAGCCACTCTGATTATATTTGTGAGAGCTGGCCAGTCTTCCCAGTCCCAGATAAGAAACCTGCTCCACTAATATGAACTCCTTAAGGAAATGAGAAGCAATGATATTTATGGCCTAAAGCATTCCTGTCTGAAGAACCAAGCCAAATCCTCCAAAAGATGACAGTAGACCTGGACTTTGCAAGGATGGTAGGTACAAATTCTGTCAGGTTCATAAGATTAGTTTCTTTTAAAATAAAATTGAAAATATGTATTTTATAGCACTTAAAGCAGAAATCATGTCGTGTTTGCTGTAAGGTGACCATTTCTGTAATAATGCTGTAACCTACAGCACTTTGGGCTTTGAATTCCAAGAAACCCAAAATTCAAAAGCAGAATAAAGAGTACTTGATGTTTCCACAGTGAAACAGAGAGGATCCCTATGAAAGGAAGGAGAAACATACACATCTGCAACTCCTCACACATACACAGGGTGCACTTTCATTTTTTAGCTCTGCCTGCTTAACTTCTGCCTCTCATATTAGACCTCTATCTTAAATGGGATTAATCACACCCTGACTGTAGCACTCCCCATAGATTACAGTTTAGGTTCAGTCAGCTCATGGTACAGTCCTCACCTTTAGACAAACACCTGAAGTGAAGATGATGAATACTATCCATGATGTGCAGGGTATGTCCTTCAGTCCACCACAGCATGCTTGGAAGCTGAGCTCTGCCAAAGCTCCTGGTGATTGCACAGATTGCCTTATGTCCCAAACTGGTTGAAGAGCAGAAGTTCGGGTCAAAATTAACACAGTGAGGAAAGTTGCACTTCTTTAATCACTTATATGGATATAGGCCTCATTGTCTCTTAATATACTGTTCCAATAGACCCCTGAGAGTAGGGAATGGCTAACGTTCCCCATTCACAGGTAGGGAAATAAAAGCTAAAGCTGCTGCCTTTTGAAGGTTCTGAACTTACCACGTAGCTGACTGCTGCTTCAATTCATAATTTATCTTAACTTTCCATGAAACCACTGCTCTTATAGTGCTATAAAGCCACTGCAGCTGAGTGTACATATCAAGTTAAGGACCAGAAAAACTGAAGCTGCTTCCTGCTCCAGGGCTGGCATGGGATGGATTGCTCTTTAGCCCTACATAAGCCCGAAAGGTGAGTACTGAGGCTGAAAGGAGTTTCAAAGGGCTAACCTGATCTCCCAGTAAGAGGCATGAATTCAGTAGAGAGACTTAAATTCCATATAAGCACACATATTGCTAAGAAAATGCCATTCAGCATCAAAAGCAACAAGTGCAGGAAAGGAACTGGGAAAAATGGCTGTTACTACGTGTGAAACAAGAATCAAGCTCTGGGTGGAAAACAGATTTTCCAGTCCTTTCCTGCAAGGTAAACAGCAGTGCATGTGAATTTTAGACACCTTAATCACTAGCTTGTCTTCCACGGATCTTGGAAAGTTTTCTGGCTTAAGCATGAACATAAAGCTCTTGAAGTTATCAGGTATCTGTACGTGTGTGTACTGAGGCTGAACAGCCAGCAGGAGTCTGCCTCTGTGCAAGCTACCTTCTACAATGGTAAAATCTTTCCCTATCTACCCTTCCCTGCTCAGAATCCAGATGGATTCTTATTTCACTCCATACTTCCTGGTTCTTGTAGTACAAGCTACATGGAGAATGCTCCAGAGGCACTAGTTATATTTTATCTCCAATGACTAATAACAACCAAGGTCAAAATTAAACAACTGACCCAGATCTAACCTCTCTTGTATCTCTCTGCCTCATTGACTCCCCATTTCTTTCTACATCTCATCTGAAAATATATCTTTTCCTCCCTTGGCCACAGCTGTTAATTTCTATGTGTGTTGTTATTTATTATTTAGCACTGCAAATCACCTTATGATGCAGTTTTCATGAAAGGCACTACATAAAAGGAAGCCGCTTTTGAATATTTTAGGAACCTGGCATTCTGCTATTGATATTCTAATTCCATTTATTTGAAAATCAAGTCAGTCCCCAACAGGTTATTCAACAAATTAATAAGTGTTGCAGCTTTTGTCTTCCAGAGGGTTTTTAGCCCCTGGGATTTGCACTTTCATGTTTTTCTCTAGTAAAGTCTGCTCTGTGTGTTTGTTTAAGAGAAGCAACCTGATGTTCTTGTGTGATCCCCTGACTCCAACAGCTGGGGCTTGAAAAGCAAACAAACATTTCAAGATATAGAGGGAAAAAAAACAAAAAAAAAAATCAGAGAGATCAGCCACTGTGCAGCTTCCTCTGGTCAAACAGCTCTTTACAAGGCTGGGGTTTTTATTTCTTCATCTAAAGTCCCTGGGACCCTGGCAGATTTGGGGTCTTGCAGAAATTTCAAGCCCTTTAGCATCTTAGGACGAATGTTAGAGCTGGAACCATCTGCACCCAGAGCAGTCATGTGGGTACCAGGAGGCTCCTGCAAGGTGGACAATGTCTCTGGGATGGCCAGGCCCTGTTGTCCTTGGGCACAGGTTACCCCAGAGGAGGATAATCAGAATTAGGCTGTAGATTTAAGTCTCAGCTATGCCACCTTCACCTTCCCCCAGAATATCCTCCCAGGGTTTCCAAGCTCCCTATCTCCCAGGCCTTCCCCCTAGTGGAAACTGATGCCTCAGGAGTTCTTTAACCAGAACAGCTCCACCTTGCCATCTGAAGCATCCCCATTCCAGTTGCTGTGACATACCCTATGCACTGATGTCAGCTAAATGCAACCGGAGGGAAGCAGGCTATCAACTGCCTTCCTAATGTAAAGGAGCTGCTGAAAATGAAGAGGAAGAGGGGCCAGTATTACACAACTAAATCTCTGAAAACCATCAAAACACACTCTGCTGAGCTCTACAGCATTCCAGGACCAGACGTAGGTATTTTCTGCTACAAAGGATGCGAGACACTGTTTTCAATTAACATGAACTCACTGGCCTCTTTCTGACCTAAAATTTCCCTTAAATGAAAGTACAAGAGTCTATTTGTTTAACCTGTACATTTAAGCCTCCTCAGAAGAGAAATAAATGCAGTCTCCTTCCTACTCAGACTTTCATCTTGTACACAAAAAAAGAAGGGAAAGGGAGAAGGGGAAGGATTCTTCAGGGAATTAACAAAAAAAAATCCCACATATTAGGTAAAAACAAAAATAAATTCTTGAACATCAGCATACCAGCTATGAAAAAAGCCACATCTTCCCCCCCCCCCCCCCAGGAGACAGCTCCCAACCCATGGCACCCAACCCATAACTGGAACAGCCCACAACATCCATCTAGACAGGAATGCTGAGTTAACTTAGAGAAGCACAGGAATTAGATGCAGTGAATACACATTTCTCAACAAAGAAAAAGTCATTTCAGTCACAAATTGGCAGAAAAGCCACATAAATGGTTGCAGTACATATCTGCCCATTACATTTGAGAATCCAAATAGCACTAGCGCATCAGTGGTAACTGTGTTAGCACAGTAGATAATGTGAGGAATAATGTCTCCTCAGCTGTACATAATGAAGTTGCAGTTCCATAGAGAGACTCAAGGGCCACCAGAAAACACAAGTGTTAAACTGGAGCCTTCAGCTCCTAGAATTATTGTCTTAATTTATGTGCATTAAAGTGCAGGAGGCAACATATACTATACTTAGTTTTAAAAAGTGTTTTTCCCAGTTTGCCTCTTGTCCTCTCCTTTAACCTTTCAGTAAATTTACACTGGTTGTTGTTTCCACACAAGCCTGAAATTTAATATAATTCCACATCTTAATCACCCAGTTTCTCTATGGGTCTAGGTAGTTGGAAAGTAGCAAGAAATGAGAAAATGAAATTTGAAAAGTTTAACCTTAAAAGTTTTTTTCTCTCCACCTATCACAGGAGTAATGGAGCAGACAACAGGAGATTTTAATGTTATTTTAATATCTATATATTTGTACTTGTGTGTATATATATGTGTGTGTGTGTGTGTGTGTGTATTTATCACTGAGCTTCTGAGAGGTACACAGGAGCACCCTTCATGTGAGCCAGGAAATGAAGCTGATTAATAGAGCTTCTTCCTCCAAATGCAGAAAGTAAATTCAGCCTAAATGATAATCAGTAAGTTTGATTTTATTCATCCCCTCAGTATCAAGTCTGAGAGACTGTTTTTAACAGAGGAATACTGATGTAGACATCCTTACACACTCTGTATGGTTTACTTTACATTGCAATTACTTTACATTGCAAAGGCTAGAGGGCTGATGTTAGTGTTGGTCAGTGACTTAAATATTTATAATATAAAAATATATGCTAATTTTAAAATAGTAAACTAAACTTAGGACATGGCTTGGGGAGAATTTAAACAAAGTCATCAAATCAAGAGCTATGTTTTATAATAAAGCCATAGGCAGAGGGAACACAACAGGTATAATAACTCTGAATTTCTTTGCTATTAAGGATAAGCACTAAACTCATGGTACCATTTGCATACCAATGGCTGCTTGGAGCATATAATGAATATGCCACCTGAGCCTGTGCTACACTCATTTCTAGCAGGGTAGAAATACTGACATCACACTGACCAGGGGCTGGGAAAGCAATAAACTTCTGCACAGCCTTCATGGTATGCTGGTCACATGAAACTTTGTCAGCTAGGCTTTGGGTAGAGAAAGGAGCAAAGGAAGAAGTGTATGAATATCTTCAGGGAAAAGGATCTGCTGGACACAAGAAACCCCGAAACCTTGTTTGTGCTGAAGGAACCTGGACACCCAAATAAGCCGAGACTTCTTGCACCCTGTAACATGAAAAGGTGTCTGAACAGGTTAAAGCAGCAGTGGAAGATGCACCAAGGTGTCAAAGACCAAGCACCTCCCTTGGCCACAGAGGAAAGCCCTAACCACAAACATATTAACTGCAAACCTACCCCAGGATCTTGAGCTTGGGACTCTGAGCTAATACGCACGTATCCTCTGACAAAGATCTAGGAGATTTGGCTACATGCATATTTTGGAGCACTGCATGCAGTGCCAGGAAGAACTGTACACCACACTGCCCAGGAAACCCACATCCCACAAACAGCTGCAGTCCAGGACTCTCCTCACTCGATGGCAAGCCTCTATTCAAGGCTGACTGGGAGAAGAAATATCATGAATTGATTGGTATTTGGTCACACTCAGAGTGAATTGCTCTCTGAGGCTCTCAGATGCCTTTTCGCTCTCTGCTCACACGGAGCTTGGCACAACAGAAAGCTGCCGGGCAGTTGTCAGTGTCCTGATGCATTACCATAATACAAATGGTAACATAAAATTTCCCTTGTACAGCCCAATGTTTTGTTTGCTTTACTGACTGCTTCTGTTCATTTAACAGATGTTTTCATTGAGCTGTCCACAATAACCTCTAGGTCTTTTCCCTGAGTGGTTACAGTTAATTTAAAATGCAGCAATGTGTATGAGTAGGTCATATTATGCCTTCCAATGCACATTAACTTGCATTTGTCAACATTTAATTTCATCTGCCATTGCCTTGCCTGTTCACCTGCCTGGATAGAGCTATTCTCAGCTTCTCAGAGCCTGCACTAGCTTTCATTAAACAACTGTGGGCAATTGTCATATTCTTCCATCTTTTCCTTCCCTCTAATTCTGGATTATGTATTTTAAAGCCTGGTCCAAACCAGGTCTTCCAGATACCCTCCTCTTCACCTACTGCCACACTTAAAATTGATCATTCTTCTTTGCTCTCTGCTGTTTAACTCACAGCTGCTTCATAACCTGTACCAGTAATTCATTTATTTACAGGTGTCCTCTTGTTTCACTGCCTTCTCTACCAGCATCTTATCTTTATTACCCTCTGAGGTATCTCCCATGGATATCTCCCCTGCATGGTGTTTTCAGGGAAATATCTGAAGATACAATTAGCAGTGGACTCTTCCTCCTACATATTCCCAGATTAAGGTCTTTCCCTAGTTTCTGCTGTTAGTCTCCTATAAAGTCACTTGGTAGGAGCTCCTTTTTGCCCTCTATTCAGGGGAAAGGAAAAGGACTTTAAGTGTGAAAAGCAAGACCACACACTTCCCTTGCCCTCTACCCTAAGGTTTCTAGAAAACCCATGAAGGGAATCGGTGTTATTTGCCCCACAATCAAGGTGGAAAACATGAACTATGAAGTAGTGAAAAAGGTCTCTCAAAGCCATCTGGATTCCCCCAGAGCTATTCAAGTACTCTGGCTACTACAGACTATGTTACTGCATTTAAATACACACTTAGATTTAGGAATAAGGTTTGACATTGGGCTTATTGCAGAGAAACACAGGCCCTGTGCTTTCATCCCCTACCCAGCTGCTCTGACCAGTTTGCCTGGAGATTGCAGGTAGATCTACGACTGCAGTTAGAGGAGCAAGCAGTTGGTTTGCTCTGCACTTTCCCTTCCAAACACAGATGGTTTCAACTCCAGCATTACCATCTCTTAATATACACAGCACAGAAGCCAGAGATGCAAAGATCACAACTGAAAATTCACATGTAATTTACTCCCCAAAGGGAAAGAAGACAACAAAGAGAAGCCTTTATCAGAAAGAATGAGTCAGCTCATAGAGCTCCACAGAGGGTCAAGCACAGCAATGGTATGGCTGGAGACAAAAAAGAAAGGGGTTGCTTTCCTCCCTGATCTCTGCCACCCTCCTCTCCCACCAGCTCTCTCCTACACCAGATTGTTTAAAGACACAAATCTTTGAGGATTTGCTGTACATTTCTACCCAAATTACATTTTCATATTTTAATTCTAGGAGAGGAAAAAAAATAAAAAGGGGAGAAAACCCAAATCCAGTGCTTCATATGATCCACTGAGGAAACCTGACATAATGGCTTTGACCCCTTGGCACCTCTTCGACACAACCATGAAATATAAGTAGTCCTCTTCTCCTTGTATTTCTCCTTAACAATCAAATGCAAGCTATACAAGGAAAGAAGCAACAATGACCACTGAAAACTGCATGCCTTATCAGAAAGTATTTATAGCAGGCTAGTAATTTGAACTTCCTCTGTCCAGAAGAAAATGCTGCTCCAACCTAACTCCTTCCAAAACCCAAAGCAATCTGTAAAATCATTAACATGGAAACAGTTAATAAACTTGATACTTGGCTGTAGTTCAGCTGTCTTTTTGAATCTATGGAAAGATTTTACCCCAACATTTGTGTTGTCAAAAAAGTAGCAACACAATTTTGAGCAGTTTTGCTTTGTCTGTGCAGAACCTAATGAATTTGGATCATCCTTTCCAAAAGTATGAACATCAATAAATTTGCACTTGATCGTGGATAGCAAAGGCCACTTCTGTTCCTCAGCTCCATTCCTCTCCTCTCTTTATTCCTTTTGCAACAGCAAAGCAGATTGCAGAAGAAGAGCATAGCAGAAGTTTACTAGTGATTATTAGCATTTTTGCGAGCCTAAGTACCCTGGAGATTATGACCTACATAGTTTTAACATCCATACTGAAACAGCTTTCAATCTGACTACAGCAAACAAGAGCTGAGACAAGCACATGACCAGGAGGATTTAGAGGAGGAAGGAGGAAGAAATTCACCATTTCATTGTCTTTTACACTTAGGCACCAACAAGACAGAAGTTAAGAAAACTGCCCAAGTAGAAATAAATGAAAATACCTCAGCACTCTCCAGTTTCCCAGCTTCCCAGCTTTTAGATGCCAGACAAAGTCTTTGGTCAGAACTGTCCCAGAACTTTTATCAGACCTTCTTGTCCTTCTCCAAGCCCTATAAAATGATGACAGATGAGAACTGCACTTTTACAACTAGCTTTTGCTGATGGTGCTGACCATGGAAGACACAAGGCAAAGGAGAAACAGGGGGTGGGGAATGGAGTCAGTGAGGCCCTAGCTGTCCACCTGAAGGATCACAGGCTTATCCAGTTTTCTCAACATCCCCAAGAGTTTCTGAAGGCTTATTCATCTATTTAAACCAAGATCTAGTGTGTGTGTGTGTGTGTGTGTGTGTGATGTTGCCTTTGCCCACAGAGGTAGATCCGCTAAATATCCCTGTGTTTACCTATAGGTGCACGAAAGGAACCTTGCACGTGAGCTAGTCCATAATCAAGAAAAGACAAGTTGCCTTTTCCATTCCCTCTTTATGTCAGGACAGGAACCCTCACCATGGATCAGCTTGTCCCCTAAACTACAGCAACAAAACAAAAAACAAACAAACAAACAAACAAAAAAACCCAACCAAACAAAAAAACCCCACACCTCCCAAACCCTGCTTAAATGCCTGCAAACGATCACACTCCAAGCACAAGTGACTGCTGCCCCCATTAGGAAGGACAAAGTGTTACCAGCATTGGAGGGAGGAAATAAAATAAGCAGCTTTGTGAAATCACGATGGTGTTTCCAGGGTAGGATGCAGGCTCATTTCAATGCTAACCAGATTATTTAGCTAGCTAATGGCTATCTTTGAAGGGATAGTTGGAATTAGTTGATAGTGATTTAATTTGTGTTGCAGATTGCTAATTAAGCCTGTGAAGAGGGCAAAAAAAAAATCAATCCATTTAGTTAAGGAGATACAATGATAGAGGTGGCACATTTGAGTCATTCACATCCAGGAATTAAAACATTTTGCTCCATCTCAACTTTGAGTGTGTGTGTGCACAGAGGGCCGGCTACATGGCCTTGACCCCAAACAGCACAAATTTCTCCAGATCACAGGATATGTGATCCTTCTTGCATGAAGGCTACAGCTACCTCTGTAGTCTTTAAGTAGGATGTGTCCAATGAAAATTCCCAGTCAGTCAGACCTGGAGTAGTGCTGAGCACTTGCTGAGTTTTTACAGCTTCTGTGGTGACTACGGAAAGTATCAGATGCTCTGTAGCTGTATGGCACCAGCAAAGGTCTCCTGCCTCCATGGTACCCACTCTCCCTGCACCCTTTGTTTTAAAGCAGAAAGACAGAGGCAGTGTCACTGATCCAGCCTTCCCTTCCCACAGGTGCTGCACACAGCACACGCAGACAGCCACACCATGCACCACCGAACAATGGGGGGCTTTGTCCGCAAGTGTCAATACTGAGGCTTGACCCAAGAGGGGATTCTGTACAGAGGAGGAGAGGTAATTAATATGTACCTAGGGATCTCCTCTGAGAATGCTCCCAGAGATCAGAGATTACATGGCAAGGAGCACCCACTGCAGTAATCCTGTCTAATCCAACTCCCCTCCACCTCCTCCAGGCGAGGAGATGGCTGCCCAGGGATTCCTGCACCGTGTCCCATCTTGATTTTTCAAATGCCAAGCAGTAGAAAAGCCATCTCAAATCTCAGTGAGTTGCTCCAACATTTAATTAACCTGTTAACCCCTAAATCACTCCAGGCAGTGGAAGTCATTTTAGACAAATGTCCAGACATCTTCAAAGAGGAAATTTAAAACCCCTAAAATTATTTTGGGAAACAGAATTCAGTTTACCCATTAAAAACAAACACACACACACACACATACAAACATTTCAGAGCAGTTTTTAAAGCTGTTTACGAAACAGTTAAGGTGCTAGTAAATCAGAAAATTATCTTGATATTTTTTAAAATTAAGCTTTTCATTGAGAATGCTCCAGTTTTTCCCTCAATGTATACCAACTCTCAAGGCAAGCTGCTTAATGGATGATTGGATCTCTATCATGGTTTGGAGAAGAAAGCATGGAATCTTAAGTTTGACGTTTGGATGTTTGGTGACAAGCAGCTCCTCTGGTCTGACACAGCCCTTGTCACTTCTCTTCCTACTTTGCCTAGATCTTATTATTTCATCCATTTTAATTTGAGTTGATATGCTGCTAAAGACAAACCCAGTCCAACCAGCTCCCACACCCACGGGGATCCAGCTGCCAGATTTGAGCCAGGGTGCAATCACACCTTGCTCTGCATCACACACATCACACTGCTGGATTACAGTTTGCATAAAGCTCACAGGAGTGAACTGAAACCAGATCCTGCCCTCATCAGTGTGCTGGGGAGACATAAGGGTGAAATTCATCCTCAGTTAATCCCGAGTTAAAGAGCTGGACTGTTACTAGATGCTCTGAGTGTCAAGGAGACCAACTCTGCCTACCTCCACGTTCACACACATCACAAACAATAAGCTTCTCTTTCTTGAGAAGCTGCAGATTTCTGAGCAGTGGAAACAACCACTCCCAGCTACCTCCCAGCTTGGGACCAAGGAGATCAAGCTTACCTTCTCATTCTTAGCACCAGGTACACACGTGCAAGCTCCTTGGGGTTGCCTGCATTCCACTCATCATACAAGGCCAGTGAACCCCAAAGAACAAAGCAAAAACCAAGAACAAGGTCTGTTACTGCCAGTGAAAATGGGACAGCTGAAATGCCTGTCAGTAAAGAATAATTAAAATATATCCTACCCTCCAAAGTGAAAAAGCAGCAGAAGGCTTTACTATTACAACTGTTAAGAGGCCTAAAACAGTGTGGCTATTTGTATACCTCTGGCAGTGATTTTGTGAGCACAAATACATCTGTCTCTACAGCTGAGCATTCCACATTGCTTCTGCCTTCCAAAAAAGACCATCACCATCTCCTGCTTTTAGCTCTGCAGCTGCAGAAGTCTCATTGCAATACACAAATCATCCAGGGATAGTAACACAGTATGGAAAGCACCAATGAATTCTTTGCAAACTCCACCGAATACCTACTACTCCAACACCAAAGAACATAAAAAAACCTTTCCCTTCCTTGTTTTTTTTGTGTTTTGTTGTGGGTTTTTTTTTTGTTTGTTTTGGTCTGGGTTTTTTGTTTGGTTTTTGTTTGTGTTTGGTTTTGTTTTGTTTTTTTTAAGTGAAAGTGGTGGAGCCTGCTTCTTCTTGTAGGCTCGATAGCAACTAAAAGTAAATTCAATGTGGGGAATGACAGACACCTTAGGATATTTTTTTGAAGTTGAGCTCTTCAAATAGTATCATCTTTGCCAAAGGAAAGAAAACATTTCTGGCTGGGGGTATAGGTCTATCCTTCCTCAAGATATGCAAACATACAGTGGGATATGAAGGTTGGAGTAGCAAACAAGCATCCAAACAAGCACAAGCTGAATGCAGCTGACACCACTGGCCATTGTGTCCTACGCACCACAGGTGTTCCTAGAGTCGCTGTACTGAGGAACTGTTCACTTGTAAGACACCTGCCCAGACCCCATGTCACATTATCCCCAGCAGTTCATGTAATCAAAGTTGGAGCAGCTCAAGATCCCCACACTGGGATGGTTCAACACTCCTAGAGAAAGAACCTTGTGTTTCCACATCTATTTGAAAGATTGGCCAGAGAAGTTCAGGTACCTCTGAAGCCATTCAGAGTCCAACAACATGCCAATCTGTTTCTGAACGATAGTATGGCAACATCACTCCAGGAAGACTAGCTGTAGGCTTTAAAGCAGCTCTGAAGGAGTTAATGCCCAACACTTGCCTGTGGGAATCCTTAACCACACTAAGGCCTGAGAGATACAAGGGGATTGTCTGGATAAAAGTTGATTAGTCCACATTACAAGGATTAGCGTTCCTTTTGAACTTTTAACAACTTTGTTACGTCTTTTACTTGCCTTTTTATGTAAAAAAATAAATAATAAAGATAAGAGTTTTTTTAAAGCTTTTTTGTAGGTTTTTTTTTTTTTTTGTTAAGGAAATTATTAATTCTCCCTATTACCAACAGATAAAGCCCTGGCCACACTTGAAAGGGAGAGTCAATAACATACAGAGGTTGGAAGCACCACAAATCCTATTGGACATGCTCTGATTGGCTTTAGATATTTGCCTTTGTAGCAGAAGCATGGCTGGATTCCACCATGGCTCAGCAGCACACGTTGCAGAGACAACAAACTGCAGGGAAACACTGGAGGGCACTGAGCTGAAAAGGGCTAGCTGGATGTAGGAAAGAAGACAGAGGACAATCCCATTTTGATACTCCAGGAAAGCCAAAGAAACAACAGTGAGAAGAACTGGTGCAAGCAAGGTCAGGGCAGAGCTACTCCCTGTGTAGGGTCTGTCTAGAATACAGAAAGAAAGTGGTTGGACTCAGGTCAGTGGCTAACAAGAAATAAGATTCAGACAAGAGGATTCATTATGATCAAGGGGAGAACTGCAGGCTTGGTACCCAGCACATAAGTCTGAGCCAGGTGAGATGACAGTAGAGACAGGGGTAGCATGAACATTACCCTTGGCCCACAGTGGCCAAGAAAGCTACCATACAGGGAGCTCTGGTGGAGAGAATTCCAGTTTCTCCCTTGCGTCTCTGCTCACTGCAGAATGGGATTTACCAAATCCTGTCTGGCTGCTAACCTGAGAGATGAGGACAGTTCACAGCAGGCTGAAACAGCTACTCCTTTCAGGGACAATCCTTTCAATAAACAGGTGTTTCATTTTCCCACTTGTGAGGAAGGTGCTCAGCTCCAGGCAGACACTATTTCCCCATCCACTTATATCTGAAATGGAGTAGCAGTCACCCCACATCCAATCACTGTTTCAAGATTTGCTGTAAGTGCAAATACCTTGAGAAGAGTTACAAGAAGAGATGAGAATCATTGGCAGGGGGAGGACAGGGAGGAGAGAAAAGTCAGGAACCAGACTTGTACATCAAACACAGAGAAACTTCCCACTGCTCCTCTCAGATTCATTAACAGGTTAGTTACTTCCTGTGGGAAATGTTTTGTTTCCCTCATTCAGATGCGGCTCATATGGAAACAGGATGCTCACTCTGACTCCAAGACTGTTTTGCCTCCTTTGGGCTGAAGTGCATTTATCTAAACAGCTTTAAAACCACAAAACTTGAATTGCATTCTCCCAAGTTGAAAATACACTTTTATCCTGCTATACGACAGTGTTCATCAGGAACTGGGCTGAAATCATAACAGTCATTCCACCTGAGACCTTAAGCTCTGTGGGAGTACGAGTGGACAGCCCTGAAGATCAATGCACAGCAGCACCACATAGCCTCAACATGAAATACTGCCTATTATCTGAGATCACACTTGCCTTATAACAGGATCAACAGAGCTCGGAATGACCCAAACCTCCTCATCTATGTGCAAAAGCATCTTCCTGCTTCTGCAGATTTAGTGATGTCTAGTGGACAGGCTCTGACACAGCATCATCTGGGTGACGCTTTAACCAGCTCAGGAAACCCAGGAAATGTGAGCAACTTCATTAATCAACTGCTGTACAACAAACAGTTCAACTGACTGATGACTCTAACACTGTGCCATTTTAGCTTCAGATAAATGGAAGAACCTCATTTTCTAGCTTTAGAAACACCATCATCATGAAGAAATCCATACAATTTCAAATGCCAAACCTCTTTCAAATCCGCAGCCAATATCAGTTATGAGAAAATAGGAATATCATGGAGAAAAAAGACTACACTGTTTTGAATTGAGGACAATTAATAATACATGCAGCAAGCCCCCCAAACCACCTCTTTTTCTCCTCTCCCACTGCAGACACAGAAAATGAACTGAATTGGAAATGCTGTCAGGAAAAGTACATCCTCCAAAATTAAAAGACAAAGGCACAGTGAGAAAATGAGCTGTGTCAAGCTCACTTATAATATCAGCAAGGTGCAGATAATTTCCTTCACAAAGCAAACCAGCCACGTGTTCCTTGGGCTCCACAAGCACCTGAGCAGGCATTCAGACTGAGCAGGGAGCACCCCTGAGCTCATGAAACATCTCCTGAGAGAACCTGAGGAAAATACAATACTCTTGGTGTTCAGTTCAACAGGCAAGGCAAGGCAAAAGCTTGCTCTCCCCTCCAATTTTGCTGTGCCACACAGCCCTTTGTCTCTGCCTGAGGTAGCTCAATCAAGGCTTTTCTGCCAATGCTCCTGAAAACACAGGGCTCCCAGGACTATGCCGGACTCCACACCCCTGGAATCAAGCATACCTGCCTGCAACCAGGCCACAGCATGACAATTTAGTGCCACCTCACCCTCAGCAATGCTCCCATCCCCCACACATCCTCCTTGGGAGATAGCTGGGACAGGATCTTATAGCATTCTGCAAGGTCTTAAGTGGGCTTTAAGGAAACCTCAGAGGGGAAAAAAAAAAAAAAGGAACAAAGATAAAGGACAATGCCCTCTCAGTTGCTATGGCCAGTTTTGATTCAGGCAGATACGGACTTTTTAAACAAGGCAAAAAGCTCATTTGAACTCCCAATGCAGATGTATTATCGCAGGAACCAGAAAGGGATTGCATGTGTCTTAGAGAAGCACATAAGCATAGAAGTTTAAAATTATTAATCGGATTCTTGCTATTATTATTAAATACTCTTTCTGCTGTAATCCAGGATGTAGCCGCTAAGATCAAAGACTCATCATTCTGCATGCACATACATAATAAGAAAAAAATTCCTGCCCCAGAGCACATACAAGAGAATAGATATGACAGAAGCTGAAAAGGAGGAGAGATGAAGTAGTTTCAGGTCAGCCAGAGCTTTGCTTGGTGCACTGCACACTGGATGTGTAGCCTTTTAGGGACTGTTTTTTGTTTCCCGGGATGATAACAGGAATGCCACAGCCCTTTGCTCTGAACCAGCACTCTGCAGTCTCAGGAGGGGAAGAACATCCCTTCACAACTAGCAGACTCCAGCATAGAGATGCAAAATCGGTCAGGATCCTGACTTAATTAGTGCCGTGTTCCTGACCCACAAAGCAAACATAAAATGACTTGAAATGTAGGAGACTACTGTGAAATAGCAGGAACGGCTGAAGAATGGCATTGTACTGACTGCTTCTGTAATTCTGGCATCTCCCAGATTGCAACACCAGCCTCCAGGTTATCAAGTGAAAGGTGGACCTGTCACCCAGCTTTTAATTTCAGAGCCCTGCCTGGCACACACTGTTGCAAATCCCAGTGCTGTTTAGGTGTACAGTCTTGGGGCGACAGTAAGCACAAGCTGATACCGTCCTTCACCAGCACTTCACACTTTTAGACATTACAATGATACATACAACATTTTGTTTTTGCAAATATTCTACAGACCTACAGAATAATTCCCCTAATTCCTTATAATTCCTTATTTCTTTTCAGAAGCAACATCAGTTTTGCCAGGTTACTGACTTTTGGGATGCCACAGCAGCAATTTTTCAGGTAAGGGAAGAAAACAGTACTGCTCATTTCCTCCCAAGCTTCATGAGCAGAAACTAATTCAGTGGAACAGAGTTGATGAAGGGGATTGAATGTCTAGGAATATATGCCTTTTCCTCTTATCTTTGCTCCTGAAGGAAACAGGATCAAGGGTGGATGCTCCTCAGTGTCCCTTCGCAACTGGAAGTCCTACAGACCAGCTGTGTGCATACCCCTGACTTCTCTGCAGGTGGGCCAACAAGGTGATCATGACCAGTACTGAAAAATAATACAGCTCCAGTCTTCCACTCTCTCCCTGGTCTGCAACCTCCAGCTCAGTGCAGCTGTGATTCAAGTCAAGCACAGACTGTACCTAAGCCATAGCCCAAAGGCAAGGGACAAATGTTTGCAGTAATAAAAAAGAAAAAAAAAAAAAAGAACCAACAAAAACACACCCCACCCCTTACAGTTCTACAATACTAACTGATGAACTGAACTTCTTTTATTAGCTAAACGTCTATAAACAGTTTCAAAACAAACCCAAACAACTAAACTAAACAAATTATTGGAGGAAGAAATACTTCCTCGGGCTACCAACTACAGGGATGTTGATGCGTTCTGTGGTTCACAAGATCTGTAACCAAAGACGACCCACTTGATATGACCTTTTGTCCCCTCAGCACTAGACAGCCTTTTGGCCTCAGACTGCCTGGATGCTCCTGGGGAGCATTTTGACTGAGCAAGGAAGGGATTGGGGGAGAGCAGAAAAAAAGCCCAGGACGAGAATTTGAGCTTTGCTAGAAGAATGTAAGCTATAAGGGAAAAGAAAAGCCTATCAAACACAGCTTGTAAGATTAGATGAGGTAAAATATGCTGTGGACCTTTTGTTGTTTTAAAATCCCTTTCCCTCTGATGTATTGTTTCACCTAATGAAGAAACATGCTTTCATTTCAAGCAGGCTGTTACTTCCTACCATGTATCAGAGCTCCCACAGGGCAGTAATGCTGCAGCCCACAGAGAAAATCTGTGCACCATGCTCTGGTTGCTGAGAAAGGTATGACCAGAGGCCCTGGGCTTGAGAGGGAAAACTCAGAGTCCAGAAACAGTGGAGAGGAAGGAGCCACTAGTTTTGTACACAGCAACAACCAGCTACTAAGGAGAACTAATAAAGTGACTAGTTTTGCAGGACCAGTGCAGAACAGCCTTAACTAGGTCTCAGAGCATGCTCAAGCAGCATGGCTGATGCATCATCATGAAACCTCTATTCTGACTCTGGAAAAGTTTGATTTGTCCTTATTTTTCCCTGGACACCTGTCCATTGCAAACACAGTTGCTGAATACTGCATATTTCAACGCATAGCTGCACATCAGTCATCATGCCTTGTACCAGGTCTCAACACTCCCCAAACCAGCTCCTCTTTGGGCAGCAGGATCCTTAGATGAACCCACGCAGATGCTGGACCCAGTCCTGCTGGACTCTCATCCTGTTTCTGGACAAACACAGCTTTATTACTTCATTGTTCTGAGACAGCGAAGACTTGGATCAATGCAGAGGGTCACTTAGCCACCCTGTCCTTGTAAAGCTTATGGGCTTATGGCACAGCCACAGCTCTTCAGACACAGCCTGGAGACTGGGACTGATTCCCTTACAAGATGGGCTTTTTAACTTATGAGGGCAGATGCAGCAGTCAGTTGTATTTAGAGAAGCAAAGGGCAGGTAGAAATGATGGGCACTTACTGCCGTACCAGCACTGTACTGAAAGGCAGGATGTTAGTTCCGGGATAGGATACTTCTGTGAGGATGAGGGATGGTGGGCATCTGAAAATAAATATGGATGGACAGGTAAGATTCAGGACTGACAGAAGCCCCTGCTCTGCCCAAATCATGCTCATGCATCCTCTGCTACCTTTCCTTGAAGAAAGGATGGCTTTGAATGTCTTGCAGGGCAGGAGTCAGAAGTGTCCTACAACGTGCTCAGAAAACAGAACAACACAAATGAGATTTGAACTTGCATACTCTAAGCTGTCCCTGAAGCCTTCTGACCTCCTGAGTAGTTTGCAAGATGTCTTGCTTTCCCAAATCAATGTGGCAGAAGAACACCTGGCCTTTTTCAGATAAGATACACCGGCTTACCCTTGGCATTGCAAAGTCTGATCTATTTGCCCATTTCCCCCCCAGCAGCAGGGGTAGCAAGCAGGACTGCCACCACCTGACATACCGCCTGGGTAAATGCCAAAAGCTGGAGGTGTACATGCTTCAGCTTCACCGTGAACTGATGCACCAAGAACAAATCCAGCATATACAGGCAGCCAAACATGCTGTTACCACTTCAGCTAAAGAACAAAGCCTCTTGCTGGGGGCTGCAACAATTCATACCCACGAGGGACCGCATAACAAATCCCTTCTGTGCCAAACTCACATAGGCACAATCACACTCTTCTGCCAAGCAGCAACCATCTTTCAAGAAAAAGGAGCACAGTCCAGCTCCATGAAATCAAATAGATAATATATGCTCCCTTGAAGACTTTTCAGTTTATTCACTAGTGGCCACACACTCATGCATAATGCACTTACAGTCACTCATGAAAATAATGTATCGGTGACATCTGAGCCATTTGAGCAGAACGTGGGTCACAAGAGATCACAGATGGAATTTCTTTATTGTTCCACTGCTGCTGTTTGGTTATGTTCCCTCATTCAAGGTTAAATCATTTCTGTTTGGAACAATCATTACATTCTGCATTACACACTGGCAAAACGAATGGGCCCCCCTGGACTAGCAAACTGCACACCTCTCCTGAGGATTCCTCCACACCTCTGTTCCTTTTCCAGGTGACTTCTCCTACACCCTGCACTTCTCACTAATTTGTGAACAGCCTGAAAATCAAAGCAGATGTTAGGTCCCATTAGAAAAGTCTGATATAAGTGCAGATTGTTTTCTCTCTGGTAGTACTTCCCATCAGAATGAATAGATTCCTTTACTGGGAAGGGCAACAGGCTACTGCTTTCTTACCACGGAGAGCTCTAGTAACCCATCAGAAGGGAGGTAATTGCTGTCTCTTGTCAAATCACTATTTCTGAGCAAGTGATCAGCTACTGATGGAGGGATACGATACGTCCTTGGCCCAGTGAGAGAAATAAATCCAAGTCCAATGTTTGGAGTCCAGTTGGTTGGTTCGTTATTGGCTTTCAGGAAATGTGCACCTCTCCTTCACTGCCTTTGATTTCAAAAATGGATTTTAACTTTGCACTGAAGACTTCCAATGACTCTCCCTCTCCCTGCACAGCTTGATTTACTTCAAGCCTGGCCACAACCATGACACAGTACATCTGCTAGATATTGTTCTCCTTCAAGGTTTGCTTCACTGGGTACAAATTCTAGACATCCAGCTGTGCAGAGCTCAAGGTCAGCAAACAACCAGGACCAAGACAGGAGAGGAGATTCCATCAGTTGCAGCTGAGGTGCACATATGCAAGAAACACACTTGGTAGAGGATCCTTCTGCCTCTGGTGCTCCCCCTCGACAAGCAGAAATCCATGTAAAGCTAATTGTACTATTCAGCCTCAATCTAGAGGAGGACTCAAAGTCACCCTCCAGCTCAGCTGCAGAAATGCCTTCCCTACCGTGTGACTACATCTTTTCTTAGCTACCTTTCTCCTTCTGAAAGAGAAAGGCCAGCATATTAAAAGTGTGGCCCAGGCTGACTTAAGAGTTCCCAGAGTGACAGGGCAACCACATCTCTCTGGCATGCTGGAACCTTTTGCTCTGAAAGGGGAAAAGGAGGCTACACCAGCATCAACAACATGTGAAAAGTCACACAAAGTGTGTTTCTGTGTATCTGTATCTTAACTATCTCAATTCCCCCAGCTGTTTTGCTTCACTGGTGGTTTAAATTATTTCTGTATGTTCCAAAAGTGAAGCTCTGCTCTCATGCTGTCATCTCCCTGCTTGGTTTATCTGCAGGGACTGAGCCAAGGATCTCTTGACCTGTAAACGTAAGTTAGAGGTCAGCATTGTTAACTTGGCAGGAGCAGCAGCCTCCAAAGCTCTGCACATGCTTAACCACTGGAGTGGGTAGGGAAGCTCTGCAGCAGTTCAACCCTGGGAGAATTCCCTCTGGACAAACCAGGTTGAGAAGCTCACTCTCAGTTCTGTGGGATTCTATCACTGAGAAGAAAGCTTAAGAACTGTCCCGATTATGTTCCATTTGATTATTATTTTTTAATCAAACAGATTTTATTTAGAAAAATCCTTTTGAAGATCTGTTTAAACTTATTTGAAAGTATCTCCCTTTCAACAGTGATCCCAAGCCCTTTTACCCAGATCCTTTAAAATGTGAATGGCAACATTATTTAGATTGATCTGAAATGATTCACCAAATTCTTGCAGTCTCCCTAACCCCACTTAAGATTTTGAAATGAATTATGAATGGTTATCAGCAAAGTGGCTGCATCCAGAACAACACAAAAAAAACTACGCTCCAGCTCCACCACCTGAGTGCTCACACAGAAGGACTTAATTTTGTCATCCAGCCAGCCTTTTGGGTGTCAGCCAGCTCTGCATGGTTGCAACATTGTAAGCACAGAGGCCACCCCAAACCCTGAGTGAGCATGGGAACACAGATACAACCTGGCTATGTCAAGGAAGGCCTGCAGGGAGGCTGTGGTGACAGCTCTGCTTCAGACCCAGGACCATCACTTCCAAAACTCCTGAAGTCACAGAAGAGTCTGCAGCGATCAAAGAACCCTGTCTGTCCACGGAGCCCATCTATTGGGATACAACATTAGAGAAGGGGAGCTCCACCTAACTCTCTGAGCATGAAGCAAACCAAAATCGAGTGCAGAAGATATGGAAAAAATACACCCCCATGACTTTTCCCTCCAACTCATCAACCCTCTCTTCCTCCAATTCATTCCCATTAGTTCCAATGGCACCTGGGAAATGAAGACCTTTATTAGCTCAAAATATGCCAAGGCACAGCAGACTTTAGCACAGGGTGAGGATAATCTTTAGTACTTAAGGCATATCCCACAAATTTCAATGGGACTAGACTGGTATGGGAAAGGAGAGACAAAACACCCTGCCTGCAATCAGAGCAAAAAGAGGAGCAAACCATTCCTCATGTAAAAACCAAAAGAAAAATAAATACTGTGTCACAAAATAAAAAGCAGCAGCAGCACAATAAAACCCAGCAATAACTCTCACCAGCACTGCTCACTGACATCAGCTAGCCAAGCCTCCACTGGGATAAATGACATAGAACTTCCTATGATAAACTAATAAAAGAGATTTCTATGAGTAATCATTGATTTGACAGGAAGTCAAACAAATCTATCCATCACCGCTGACATGTGTCTACAACCTTCCAAACAAAGCAGCGTCTACAGAGAAAAATTGAGCAAGCTGCCCACGCTGTCTCAAATGCCACATAAAGACAACCAGCGTCAGACGCCTCGATCGAATGCTCCCTGCCATTCGCTTCCAGCTCCATTTCTGATGCTTCTGGATTCACTTCTGAACCCTACAAACATCAGAGAAACCCTGGGCTTCTCCTCCCACATCCTGCCACTACACCCCTCACACTCTGCATGATATAGTCTCCATCTCCATTAGAGAGAAGAACAAACAAAGGAGTGGTTCCATCCCACCCCTCCCCTCTTCTACCCATTGATGATGATCTTCTCCAGACTCTGTTGGGGGGGGGTGGGGGGGTGTCTCTCTGGCCCAGAATTGAGTCAAACTACTGTTGGTCACTGTAAGCATTTGAGGCTCTGTGCACACCAAGCTCTGAGCACTGACCTTTGATGATGAGCTGAATCCCACCTCTCAGCCCAGGAGGACAGGGGATTGGCCATATCTTTTAATTCTGGAAACATAATAGCAATCAGCAAATAAAACAATACTGATTCGGCTGGGCACTCTGGGAGCCTTGTCTGTAGGCAGGCCCAGGTGGTGAGCAACGTGAAGCTCAGCAAGGCTGGCCTCAGTGCCAATACACCAAGACATCATCAACCCTTCATTATGCAGGCTCTCTGCTACTAGGGCATGACTGCAGCTCAGGCCACCATAAAAACAATGACTGTGCTTGGACCAATAGGGCTGCTCTCTAAGGACTCTAAATCTATGGTCTTTAGAGGAATGAACAGCTGCTGAACCCTTCCAGAGGTGCCTATTCTATCAGGCATGCAGCACACCTTACCAGTAAAACAGACCAGATGAACATTATTTTGAGATATCCCCTGTTTTTTTCCCCATTTCCTTCCTGTGACCACTTCCCTCTACTCTGCCCCTCAGAAGTTTAAGCAGAAACAGCCTAACTGCTTCAGTGACTTGGTGCAACCTATGCCTCCCTTGTTACCTGCCTTCTCCCAGAAGATCTTCCCAGCCCTGTGAGATGCCACAATATGTTGTCACTCTGCCAGCAAGCATAGTCTTGGAGAAGTCAAAGCCAGGTGTTACCAGCAGGGCTTGGAAGCCAGAGCTCAGCTTCCACCTGTGAACTGCAAGCACAGTCAGAAGCCAACAGGAACACTGCAGTGATAGCATGACCTGCTCTGTTTGCAGAAATGGCTCTGGTTTGCTTCTCCCCCCATCCTGAGTCAGGCCTCCACCTGCTGAACTGATGAACAGTAAGTCCTTTAAAAGTTTTGCATAAATGGCTGCATACTTCCTAAAAGGGAGAAAGAGTCCTTGCCCCAGTTTCTGTAAGAACTGCAGAGACTTGAGCCAGCATCATGTGTACACACAAGTCAGCAGGACCCACAGTATCCCAAAGGCCAAGACTCCTTTGTGCTGATGCTGCCTGCAGCTCAAGTGACAGCATCCCTAGAAATTGTAAGTGAAAGCAAAAAAAGAGCAAGCAAAGAGCTCTGCATGGTAACGCAGCAAGGCCAGACTTGGGGCAAGGTTTCCCAAGCTCCAGTCCATCTCCCTGAGCTATGGGTTACTTGGTTGTTACAGCAAATATCAAAATCCCCATCTCCCCCAGCTCTATAGTGCACTAACTTTTCCAGGGCACCTCCTGCAAACACAGAAACTCCAGAAAGCAATCACTAAAGGGGGTTGAAGGCAATCAAAGGCACTTCAGTTAAAAAGGCAGATGATCCCTTAGTACTGATTCAGGACAGCATGGGCTTTGTACTAACCCGTGCAAACATAAACACAACCAAATAATTTAATCACCACAAAATCAAACCACTCCATGCTGTGCTAGCTGGGCCATCCCGTGCATCTGTGCTGGCACAAGACACAGCTCCCACCTGACATCACAGTACTGAGCAGCAGGACTTTCACACTGACTTTAATCATCACATAAATGATGGGATAAAATCCTGCTTCCAGTTCTTCCCGAGCAGCTATGTTGATGCATACAGAACAAGTAGGCAGACATTAACTGGGAAGTCTTTTTTTTTTTTTTTAATTGTAGGTTTTATTTCTGATTTCAAAAGCAGTGTTTGATCCTGAAGTCCTTCAGGCTTAGATATTTATAATAGACTCAAATACAACCCAAACAGAGCACATACCTTTCTTCAAAAATGCCCTGCTGCTAGACTCAGCCACTTCTAAACAAAGCAGACAGGATTCATTTGGAAAATGTATACACTGTTTCTAAATAACGAGACAATTTGAAACAAAACAGTAGAGTTTGCAGAAAATTTGCAAGCCATCCACCTAAATGAAAAAATAACCAAACAGTCGAGCAAGTGAAACCCCCAAACCAGCACAATTTTTTTTTACAGTGTTACTCTGCCAAAACCCATTTTGTTTTTCTTTAAAAAAATAAAAAAAAAAAAACCACAAAACCCACAAAAAAACACCCCAAAACCAACGAACAGACAAAATACAAATTTTTTTGGTTGATTGATTTTGATTTTTTTTCCAGTAGGGATAAAAGAAACCTAAACCTTTAAGGGAGGCTCTGCTGCTAAAAGATATTAAGAGGATTCTCAGTGATCTCTACTGCATTGGCAATATGCAAGGGGCAGGTAGACGTTCCACCTCCATGCTGTGAGCTACCCTAGTCTCTGTAAAGCAACCTCTTCTTACTGGAGACAGGTTCTGCTTGCCCTGGGCTTTGGGAATCTAAGTCACCTAGGCATGTCGTGCTGGGATTTCCATTTCTTGTAGCTAAGAGATATGGACTGAAATGGAGGCAATTAAGTACAGTTCAGGATTGAGCTCTGGAAGTAATAAAGAAAGGTTCATGGACATCATTGAAAAACATCTGCAAGAACTTCTTTTCTTGGCTGCTCTATGTCGTTTCTCTTCTTTCCTTCTTATTCCCATACAAGGTAAACCCAACAGTGACAACTGGACATTGCTTCGTCCTCCCCTCTATTAGCCTGAAACAGCTCGGCCTTGGAAAGCAGCCTTTATGCCTTCCTTCATCCTTCAGTCCACTGAGTAGCTTCCCTGGTTCCTCCAATTTCAGGTTCATGCTGTAAGCACCCTTCAGAAAGTTATAACTGACTCTCCAAATGAGCCTGAAGGAGGGGCCAGGCTCTGTCCTCCACCATAGCCCTTCAGATTGCCTCAGAGCAGGTGGCACTCAGGACCAGGAGCAACTGAAAAGCTTTAATCTTGGTCCCAGGTTCTAGATGCAGGAGCTCCAAAATGCAAAAGCATAAATTACTACAATCCCTGCATGCATCAGTCCAAGGCACTCAGGGGAAATCAGCATTTCATGGAGAGTACTGTTCACATTCCCTGTAATGCGACACAATGTGGTGGGAAGCAGACAAAAATTCTTTTGCCAAGAGATCTGAAGACTCCTGTGCTTAGCACAGCCACCAGACAATATGGGAAGAGAGCTTCCCAGGGATGTTGCACCCGTGCCAAGGAGCAGTGATTGAAATCACCAGCAACAAAAAGTAGAGCTGGAAACTCCAGATGCTGCTAAAACAACAGCTTCTCATTTAACTGCAGTTAAGATTTTCCAACACCTTGCAATGTTTTTGGATCAATCCCTCTGACAAAAGTGGGCTGCCAAGATGCAAAGTGTGGCAACAGCAGGTTATGGCAGGATATGGAGAAAGGAAATGCAAATATTTGGGAGACTAGCCCAGAACAGAGGAAAAGGCTGTTTGAGACTTGGAACCTCCAGGCAACAGGAGGCAACTCAAAAAAATGCAGATTAGCAAGGGACCTTCAGCACCTACCTGAGAGATGGAGGGGGGGGCGTGGCAGGACATGATACTTTATCTGAAGATACAGGTGGGTTCTTGAGTTGTGTGTGAAGTGACCACATGTCTGGCTGTACAGAGAATTAATCACAGAATGGTAGGGTTTGATAGGGACCTCTGGAGATCACATAGTCCAAACCCTCTGCTAGAGCATGTTCATCTATGGCAGGCTGCACAGCAACACATCCAGGGGGATCTTGAAAGTCTCCAGAGGAGACTCCACAACCTCTGGGCAGCCTGTTCCAGGCCTCTGTCACCCTCACAGTAAGGAAGTTTTTCCTGATGTTGAGGTGAAACTTCCTATGTTCCAGTTTGTGCCTATTGCCCCTTGTCCTGTCACTGGGTACCACTGAAGAGAGACATCCTCTTGACATCCACCCTTCAGAGGTGTTGATAAGATCCCCTCTCAATGTGCTCTTCTCCAGGCTAAACAGCCCCAGGGCTCTCAGCCGTTCATCAAAAGAGAGATATTCCCGTCCCTTCATTATCTTTGCATCCCTCCATTAGACTCTCTCCAGTACTTCCCTGTCTTGAACTGGGGAGACCAAAACTGGACAAAATACTCCAGATGTGGCCTCACCAGCACAGAGTAGCAGGAGAAGAGAACTTCCCTCAGTGTGCTGGTTACACGTTTCTTAATGCACCTCACAATACCATTGGCCTTCCTGGCCACAAGAGCACACTGCTCCCTCATGGTCAACTTGTTATCCACCAGGACTCCAAAGTCCTTCTCAATGGAGCCACTTTCCAGTGGGTCAACCTCTAACCTGTACTGGTGCATGCAGTTATTCCTCCACAGGTGCAGGACTCTGCACTTGTCCTGGTTGAGCTTCATTAGGTTCTCCTCCTCCAACTCTCCAGATCTTGCTGGATGGCAGCACAGCCTTCTAATGTATTTGCCACTCCCTCCAGTTTCATATCATCAGTAAACTTGTTCCCTGGGGAACACCAGTAGCTACAGGCCTCCACCTGGACTCTGAACCACTGATCACAACCCTCTGAGCTCTATCATTCAGCCAGTTCTCAATCCACCCCACTGTCCACCCATCTAACCCACCCTTTCCAAGCTTAATTAATTAATGTTCTACTCAGATGCTCTAATCACACTAGGTTGGGAAGGGTCACCTATCTCCAAGGGTGTAAACAAAAAGGCTGAAAGGTCAAGTACATGACTGCCTCCCAGACCTCTTCAATGTAAGGGGCAAGAGATAGTTGCACTAAAAGGCAGCAGAAAGGCATCTAGTTTCTCTTGAAACTAGATGTGCATTCACTGAAACAGCCAGTTTGCACATACCCAGCATACAGGAAACCTCCCAGAGAGAGGTTTTTTTTCTCTTAACCACTGGAAAGAAGGAAACCGCTCATGAAGGAACGTGCTGCTTGGCATAAGTTAATAAGTGGCTGTTCCATGTGATAGAGGGTAGCAGACTGTGGTCCTAATTGGCATGGAGGGAAGGAGGAAGCTGGATGAAGTTCTTAGTTCCTCCTCCACTGTTCTGAAATCAGGAAATGCCAAATGTTGGTATCCTCCATAAATATCTATTTAAAAACATTGTTTCCCCCATCCTTCCTACTGCCTACCCTCCTACACTAGCCAATTTCAAACACAGTGGCAGCTCCTGGTTTAGTACTGGCTCATGGAAGTAAAAACCAACCTAGTTCAGAAACTGACCTTCAGCTTTGCTGTTTTTATCTTGCCTACTTTTGTATGCTTCCTCCCCATGGAAGCGAGTACCCTGAGAATGTCTTCTGATGAGCCATCTGGAGGAAAGGACATCCAACCTCCCAACTCCCAAAAACCTGACACCCAGAATGTGGATTCAGAACAAAAACCTGATGTTGGAAAGGTCTCTACACACACCAAAAGCCAGAAGGCTCTAAACCCCAGACATTATTATCAATATTACTTTTGTCAATATTAAAAACTAAAAGCCTCAGATTTCCTTTCCATAAAGCTTCCTTACCTTCAAGAACCTCTGTCTATAGGTCTTCATAGCATTGCTCACAACATGGCAGTCACCCAAGGGAACCACAGCTTCTTCAGTAGGACCTGCATTAGCACCAGACAATATAGTGCCTTACTCTCCAGGCTAAGCACAGACCTTCCAAAGCAAGATCACCCTGCCCAGCAAGAACAAGGACTGCAAGCTGATCTCCCACAAGAGTCTGTTAAACATGGGGCGCGAGTTCAAGGCATGTGCTGCTGATTCCACATCAGGTGAACCTGCACATCGAGGCTTATGTAGACTCCTGGCTCTATAATGAAGCAGGGGAAGGGAAAACATTATTTGCTCCAGAAAATCCCTGCAGTCTCAAGACAAGGGTAGGTCAGTGTCCGGCCTGCAGCAGAAATTGGGATATTATCTGAAGAATGGTTTTGAGCATCTTCATATTGAACTTACTACCCAGAAAACCACTTGCATCTCTCTGCTAAGGGCCTTTTCCCTTCACCTGTGAAGGAAGGTATTAGTACCTCCAACTATGACAAGGGTTCTGTGGTGTTTTACACCCAGAGAGCAACTAAACACCATACAGCTGCTTGCTCACTCCTCCCCCATCCTAGTGGGATGGGGAGAACTACTGAAAAAAGAAAAAACCACACCAAACTCACAGGTTGAGTTAAGAACAGTTTAATAACCAAAATAAAATATAAAAGCAATAAGAATGGTACTGAAGAGGAATGTAACAAAAAGAGATAAATAAAACCCAAGAAAAGGACAAGAGATGCACAATGCAATTGCTCACCACCCACTGACCAACAGCTGAGCAGTGATCCACTCCCACCCCAGACAACTCCCCCCAGCTTATACGGTGAGCATGATTTTCTATGGTCTGGAATATCCCTTTGCTAATTCAGGTCAGCTGTCCTGGCTTTGTTCCCACCAACTTCTTGTGCTACTGCATATTAGCAAAACATGGGAAGTTGGGAAGTCCTTGATTTCTTAATAACAACTTAAAACATCCGTTTATTATCAGCATTGGTCTCATACTGAATCCAAAAGACAGCACTATTCTAGCTACTAAGTGAGTGACTGAGAAGAAAATTAGTTCTATTCCAGCCAATAGGAAACGAATGAATAGGAAACAGAAGAAAGGAGGACAGGCCGAAGCTATGAGTCCATACACCCAAAATAGTGACACCAGAAGGGAATGGTCTGTACTCATCCAAGGGACAGAAGTCTCTAGTGGGGCATGGGATCAAGGTGGAAAAACAGCAGAGGTTAAAACTGAGAATGATCCCCAGGAAAGCTGGAATGAAGGAAAGGTCTCAGGCTGCGAGTTCTTATGGACTGCTCAGAAGGTCCCAGCTGGAGTCCTAATCCTGCTCATGCAGCCAATATCTATCCATACTAAACAGCTGAGCATGGGATGATGTCACCTGCACTTCTTGAGAACTCCCAGGAACAGGCCCCAGCCTATAGCAAGATCAGATCCACACTGAGAGAACTCCAGCCCACAATCTTCACACATCCCCCAAAATCTTACTGACCTCTTTCATCCTCCACATGCAGCCATCCCCTCAGGCAATCACGCTGTTCTGCCAATGCAACATGTGTGCTACTGAGAGAAGATGAGTTGTTCTGCAAGACAAGGCTTTACAGGGGAGAAAGCATCACAGTTCCCTTTGTCTCACATGCAGGTGAGCTGCCAGCTTGCTCTCAGGAAGAACAACCACCACAGAGAAAGATGACAGCTCAGAGACAGCCTGCAACATATCCATAGATGAAACTTTTCACGACACTCCACTTCTGCAGTCTCTGAAGCAACACAGGGTGGAGGGTGTCTGGACCAGGTCCTTACCAACCCCACAGCAGAGGACCTCAGAGGCATTATGCAGAAACTGCCAAGGAACAGCAAGTATTTTACTCCTGCAGTCACAGAACCAAGCGATCCAAAGCAAAAATTATCCTGTTGCACTTCAACTCCACACTAATTCTCTTTAGCACAAAGTGGATGTCTGTTAATGAAATGAAGTGACTCCAAACCTGTCTCTAAATGCAATTTGCACCAAGGTAAAAGCTGCAGTAAGAAGAGAGGAAAGGACTGTGGCATTTCCCAGAGGAACTCTGTGCAATGAGTATCAGCCAATGAAATGGCTTTCACTGTAAAAAATTGTAAAGTAAATGGGGAGCTGGTCAGCATATTGCCTTTCATCAGAAAATTTGGCCTCTGACAAAGTTATATTTTGTGAGCCAAGGTCCACTTTCTGATTTTGATTTCACTTTTTTTTTGGGGGGGGTGGATTATCTCTTTTTAAAACACCTGAGCTCTGAAATCTTTCGATTAATGTCTCTTACAAGGGGACCTCCCACTAGCAGTTGGCTGGTTGGTTTGCTTGCCTGTTCGCCCTCAAATACTGAACTCTGCAGAAGTGCTTCACCTTCTAGGATGGCCTGTGAGCTGACATAGGAATCTGGAGCAGCATTCAAGTTGCAGTCTCAAGAGCAAGAAGTGATTTTTTCAAACAGATCCATCTGAGCTGGCACCTGGGGTACCTGACAGGACTTCCATCTGGAAAACTCAGGCTTGCAAAGTAATTTTGGACATCTGGTTACTTTTCACCACTATGTTCCCATCCTAAGAATGCCCTCCTCTATGTGTTTTTGTTATGGCTTCATTTGCCTTTATTGAATAAAGCCACACATTTAAGAGAAGTAATTTAGATATTGATTTTGGTAACATTTCATTCACATATTTTTGCAGATGGAGTATTTTGGCTTTTCATCTCAAAATGGTTTCCTGGAAGGAAATGCTTTACTTGCATAAAAGACCTGAAGCAGTCAAAACCAAATGTTCTCCAAACCACCACAATGAAATACTTGTTTATCCCATACCAAAAATATGTGCAGTTATTTGTGAGATAGTGTGATTTCTGACAAAACAGACTATTCAGTTCCACCTTCTTGCTGTGAAGAGTGTGAGCAGAACCATATATTTCCTGATGCAGTGAACTTCTTCACAGCTTTACCTCAAGAGCATCTCATCTCCCTTCACTTCAGCTCCACTTGTAGATGGCGCTTCACCAAGGTAGAATGCTGCTACAGGATCTACTAATTACACGTATCATCAAGATAAGTTGTTGCCCTTTTCCAGAAGTCTTCTTGCTCCCCTGAAACCTCATCTTGCAACCCCAGAGCCTCTCCTCTTCAAGAAGTGCGGAAAAATCCCCTCAGTTCTCACACCTTTCACCCTGGGAGTCTGTCTGTTCCTAATAGGCAGTTAGGCAGGAGCATCTTTTTTGGAGCTATGTGTTGTTCTGCAAGATAGCAAGAGGGAAGCTATTTTCTGATATAAAGATAGTTTATCTCCCCTGACAGATTTCAAGGCAGTTTTAAAACTCCTAACAATATGCTGGGTTTTCCCCATTATAGCTCTGATGGCAAAGAAGCGATAAGACATGTCAGTGTTATTAACCTGAAAATGTTGCAGGATTCTTGAGATGTAACCCAAAGCCTATTAAAATTCTCATTGTAACCCAAGGGTCACTAAAATAAAGTGCAATGTCTTAAAGACGCCATGTGCCTTCACTGCAGGCACTGGGTGTAAAGACACTCTCCCTTCTGGTTGTGGTGGCTGGGTGCCTACAACCACCAGCACACCTTCACCCAACACACATGGTGAGCTCTCAGTCACAGCCGAGATACACGAAGACTTGACGCCTGTGTTAAGACAAACGATGCCAGACTCTCACCGTCTTCCCTATGCCTGACCCTTGGCAGCTGGCCAATACTCTAGCAGAAGCTTTCACACAAATCACACCTAAATGGGTCTTTTAATGTACTGAAAGTGAAGGCCATCCTTTCTCTACAGCAGTGTTGTATGTATTTGAAGGGAGATAATTTTTCCTACATCAAGAATTCGCCCTTGTTGAGAACACAGGGGCCATCCAAAGTAATTCTACATTTACCGGACTCTCTTAACTCAGCATTACCTTTAACAAGGCAGAGCAGGTACCTAGCTGCAGGACACTGCTCAGGAAGGCAGCCTTTAGCACAAAGGATGGTATCTCTTCAGGATACATCACCTCCCAGGCTGCCTTGCTTCAGGCTCTTTTCCTAAGGCCCAAAGCTAAATACATTCTCAACAGCCTATAAGTTAGGCTTGTGCAGTTCTGGAGTCCTTTTCCTGTTCATAGAATCATGTTAAGAAGATTCTGATGGTTGTATATTTCTAAGCAGACAATTTCTCATAAAGCACTACTTGCATGTAATGACAGTTTGAGCTTCACATTCGGTTTGCGCATAATTTCTTTAGCTGATTTTACCGAAATTAGTGACAGGCTCACCAGAACAAGAAATAACTTCTCTTGCCCATCAAAGGGCAAGTAACAGCAAGAGCTGCAGGCTTACCAAACCACAGTACAACATATCAGTGCCTGTAATGTCAGCTTTTGCTGTTCTTCATTTGCAATGCTCTTTCACTGGGAGAAGAGGGTACTTCAGAGACCAAAAGGGTACCCATAGGATTTTGGTAAAGCTGACTTGAGTACAGAGAAGAATAATCCAGATGGTTTTACTATAAAACAAAATAAGGTCAGAGGAGCTGAACAAGAAATTAATTTTTTAGGAATATAACCCAGGCTCCATGAGAAAAAATGGCCATTACTTTATCTCTGTACCGACTCATGGATGGTGGCAAATGCTCCATGGGGGTGGTTGCAGCAATGGAAGCAGAGCAACTGCCAGAGCAGAGGTAAATCCATCTGGGCTGCTGAATTCTGGCACGATATTGCTGCTTGGGTAGAGAACATGAAAGTACATCACGGAGATGCTCACATACCCAAGAGTTGTGCTACTGAAGAACATCAAACCAATGAGCAGATGAACCAGGCTGCTGGAATTGAAGTGGGTGTGGTAGATCTGGATTTGGAACATAAAGGAAAGCTATATATAAATCGATGGCCCCATGACACAAAAGAACATTCAGGATGGAATGCAACATACAGATAGGGTCATGATCAAGGGGTGGACTTGACTATTGATGCCATTGCACAGGTCATCCATGAATGCCAAATGGGGGCCATAATTAAACAAGCTAAGCAGCTAAAGACTATTTAGCATAGAGTATGATGGCTGAAGTACCAGTATGGGGAAGACTGGCACAATGACTATATCACACTACCGTGAACCCATCATAGCAAGCACCACGTGTTTACAACAGTGGAAGCAACTACTGAATGATTGGAAACATACCCTGAGACCCATGCTACCACACAGGACACCATCTCGGGCCTTGAAAAGCAAGTTTTTTTGGTGACATGGCACCCCTGAAAGAATTGAATCAGGCAATGGGAGTAGTTTTCAAAACAACATCATAGACACCTGGGCCAAGAAGTATGGCATTGACTCATCTCCCATCATGCACCAGCCTCTGGGAGACTTGTGATATACAATGGACTGTTGGAAGCTACACTGAGAGCAATGGGTGCTGGGACTTTCAAGCATTGGGATACAGGTTTAGCAGAAGCCACTTAGCTAGTTAACAGCAGAGGATCTGCCAGTTAATGTGGCCCTGCCCAATCAAACCTCCTGCACACTGTGGAAGGAGATAAGAGCTCCACAGTGCATATAAGGAACCTATTGAGAAAAACAGTCTAATCTATTCCTTCCTCAGGAAAGGGTAAACCTATTTGTGGGACTGTTTTTACACAACAACCTTGAAGGAAGTTTCTGCTCAAGGAAGAAGGATGCGGGAGTCCAGACTGTACCTCAAAGGTGATTTAATCCTGGCTGAAACTAGTCCATGATTTGAGTTGCATGTTACAGAAATTGCCATAGCAGAAACCTCTTGTTGCTGGCCAAGCTAGGAGCATGCAGAGGAGTTTATTGCAATGTTAAACCCTATAACCTGGCCCAAAGGGACCAAGGGTGGACACTGTAAAAGATATACCTTTAAATTGTTGTAACCCATGATGTGAGTTGCACGTTAGTAGGAATTATTACACAAATCACCTGAACCAATGGAGGATGAGCCTTAGGAAAAGCAGAGCAATTGCAGCAGTGACCTGACCCGAGCTCTCTTTGGTGTCAAGTAACTCCATGCAACACAACACCAAAGTGACCACCATAACAGATGGAGCCCAGCATCATGGACTAAATGAACACAGCAGACGTTCCTGTGGACATTTATGGACATTTTACAGACATTTCACAGGGGTAGTCCATAGACAGCATATTATATAAAAGGATGGGAAGGGTGGTGGTGTATAGTGAGAATGTATTGGATAGTGCAAGACCTGAGCATGACATAAATAATATGGAAAGAACTCAGCAGTAAAGGTACATGGGGAGCATCCCCAGCTTTAAGAGCAAGGACAGCCCAGAACAAGCACAATGCTTCTCCCAGCCCTTTGCTTCAAAGTGGAAATGCACTGTGGGTGGATTCCTTGCACTGGGGAAGAACATGCCTAGAGCAAGTGCCTCTAGGCTGACTCCCAGGAAAATGGGGATTTGAGTCTCAGCTCTCCAATGAGCTTCAGTGATATTTAGCATTTAATCTACCTTGTATCTTTGTCTGTGTGGAAAGCAAGACACTGGGTGGAAGAAGGGAAAAGGAGGCAAACTGAAATCCCTTCCTGACTACAAGGCACTCGTTGTGTCTGATTCTAAAATCCAAGGATGTGCTAACTAGAACAGGAGCAAAACTAAAGACTGGGTAAAACTCAGATCTTGCAAGTATACGATACCACAATGAATGTGATCACAACAGGGGGGAGAGGCAGAAACAGTAACTGATTGGGAGGCATAAGAATCAATGATCTAATAAAATCAGTTACTGCTGCCTTGATTGCTATAAGTAGGCCAGAAAGCTGTGAAGGTTAATAATACTATTTAGCTGCAAAAAAAAAAAAAAGTTTCTGAAGAATTTTAAACTAGTTTTCAAGAAGCTGTAGCAGGTACATTAGGGGTTTGCAGCATGTCACCTGCTTATCTGCACACATGTAAAACTTGATGAAGGTTTATTTTAATACTATGGAGTACTGACTCAGACATGAGCTCAAGCAATGGTTCAGGTTACCCTGAATTTCTAACCTTGAGGTTAATTGACAATTGTCACTGAGAATGTCTCTACTAATTGGTAAGCTTGATTAGACTTAAAATCTTTGGCACTAAGCATCCATATTTGGACAAAAATACCACCCTCTTCACAGAATCATAACATATAATCAAGTTAAGTTAAGTGACCTTTTCTACACCATTTTGATTGCTGTGCATTATAAGCTGAATTTGATCATTCATTTCTCATATCCTTTGATGTGCCCAAGGTAAAAGAACATTATATATTTAGTTCTTTGTTACCCAGCCAACCACCATCTTTGTATAGTATTTAGCTAATAACATTAATTAGAAAAGAAATCTCAAGTCTGTTCCCAACCCTTAAGCAATGTGTGCAGATTTGCACAGACAAGGCTGGTAAAGAGAATGGGCTGGCCAGGGATTTCCAGACACAGTTCTGTCACAGTCCGGGGTTGGTAGACATTTCACTGTTTATTTTCACTTGTTCTCCTGTTTGCTCTTTCTGGCAGGTATCAGATCTTCTACATGTTTGCATAACTCAAGCATAAACTGGCACTGATCTCAAGATTTTCAGTTCTGGTACCATCAAAATGCTAACAAATCCAGAGTATGTTGAAAATCACCCAGCTGTCTTGTTTTGCATTAATATAGATTCAGTTAATGAAAAAATGGAAAGCAAGCATAGATATTGGGATGATATCTATACATTATTCAGACTGGCAATGCCACACTGTCTTGGCTGGGCTAAACATTTAATTACAGATTCATTTTCTTTTTGGTTTCCCTGATGACATTTAATCCTTTCAGCCGTTATAAATGACTCCAGAGCTGGGTGCTCTTTAACCAAAGCACAAATTTTTTCATAACCTCTTTTTTATTGGAACATTTGGGGATCATGATTTTTTTTTTAATCAAAGCTCTGGGTCAAATTGACTGGCTGGCATAAACAGACCTGACTGCATTGACAACTGTGGAGTTACGTTCATTGAATATGCTGCCTTCATTTTTTGCCTCTGAGAAATCAAAAGAATGGCTCTTTTCTTGCCAACCCCCTTTATGCCCTTTTCTACCAGAAAGCAGATTAGATTTTCCCCAGTTTTTTTTCCCCCTACAGCCCTTGCCCATTGGGACCAGCTTTTATTTTCCCACGCTCCATCATGTCCACTTGTGAAAAGTACCAAAAGTAAATATTTCACTCCTCTACTCCTTTTTCAGAGAGCAGCTGAAATCCAGCCAGACTGTACAATTGGATTATCCTCATCCAAGGATACAGACATCTATCATTTACTGACTCTTAAAGTCAAACAAGTTATGCAGAGCTCTGTGCAGCACTCCTTTATTCAGTCAGGCCAGTGAATGGGAAATGACAACAGCAGCGCGATAAATTTTGGGCCCTTTCAAGATGCTGACTTTGAATGTATATTCACAGTCACAGTGCAGGCCCCTGTCTCCCTACCACTTCTTTCTCAGCAGTTTGGGTCACATTTAGATGCACAGTAACACAGACACTGTATTGAGTGTCCAAATCTGAACTGTACCGAAAGGAGGCTGGTCATGCTCAGCAGACCTGATCTAATGGCTACAGAGCCAACAGAAAGACTTCTAGTGATTTCAGTTAGCTTTGGATCAGGGTTTGCATGTGAAGTGGTATTAGAATCCATCCCAAGGTATTTACCTGTGCTGGACCAGTGGGCACAAAGCCCATACAACACAGCTGCACACAAGCTCACTCCAGGCTACCTATTTCTCCCACATTCTCCTAAGTGCTAGAGCCTGATTTTGGCACTAATGACACAGGGATGGACCTCAGGTGTTGCATTCCCTGCTGCACCAAGCACATCTGCCCCCAAATACCTGCCCATACAACAGAAACTCACATAGGTCAGGGTGCGAGGCAAAGGTAAACTGCTGTCAGAGGGCAAGAGGACATAAGGCCATGCCACGGCAAAACTCCATGTCCTGAAGTAGGTCACAAAAGGGATTTGACTGACTTGCATCATCCCTGTGAGTCACAGGGCAGTGCAAAGGCTGCAGCACTCCTGATGGAAGAGCTGAACATCAACACTTGGGCTGAGAAACCAGTGTGAGGAGTTGCAGACTGCAAAGGCACAGAGCAGGTTAAAGTCCTGGTCCAACTTCTGATTGCATTCCAGTAAGAACCACATTTGATAGGGACAAAGGCATAAGCAGTAGGTCATTCACCCATTCACTCACCCCTGAGACCTCGCTGGCTTTATCCAATCTCCTTCTTAAGAGCATATCTGAACCCTATGGGAAGGGCAAGCCCTGCCCAGAAGTATGCAATACTAGTGGGGACATTCTCTCTGGAAAACTGAGGGAGTGCTCTCTCAGTACTAAACAACTGCTCAGAATATTCCAATCATCTCATTTCCTCTCACGGGTATCTGCTGTCCTCATGCCCTGTTCACACTACTCAGTTCTCTGCTCCATTTCTGTTTATACTTTGGCTATTCCTGTCTAAGTCACAGCAGAATGGCAGCATCTGGCTTTCCATACAGGTTAGATGGACAAAGGACACCATCTAGACTTTCAAGGAAAGGAATTTATGCTGCAGAAATTCCTTTCATGCTGTCTGTACAACTGCTTGTCCACCTGACCATCAGATTCCTACTTCTAGGAACTTAGGCTTCCCCCAGACTGACAGAAGGCTCAGAAATAATTAAATACTGAGAAATCCTAGGAAAAAATATGCTGGGAATATGGAAGAGACAGAGCCAAATTAGTGCCTCAGCTGTCATGTGAACTGAGAAAATGCCTGCTCTGCACGGCAATCAGGCCTCTCAGCATCAGCACATATGAAGCACCAACCAACCTGCCACAGCAAGTATCAACTCACAACTGCCAAGTAGTTAAAGGGCATGGAGGAAGGGGAGAGGCACACAGTGGCTGTGTGGGAAGAGCTAATATTACAAAGGGAGAGGCAGAGGTCAGGAAAGTAGGATACAAATCCAGTGGCTCATTAGTTCTGCTGCTTATGGAACAATTGCCTGATATCACCTTCAGTGCTGACTGCTGAAACAGCAATGTTTAGCTCAAAATGTCACAAACATTTTTCTAATACCCTACCAAAGAAAAAACATCTTTTTAGTAAACAACAAGGCAGCAAAACAGCCCAAAAAGGCATGGACAACTTTCCTCCCTGTGAAAATACGCAAGGTCAGAGACTGAAAGCACCATGTTTAGGGTTTAAGTCTAATTCCACTCACATTAGTGGGAAAGTGTTCAACATCCAGTTGTGACCTCTAGTCCCAACTCCTCATAGCCTTGAGTTCAGACCTGACAGCAGAACATGGCTGGTTTTGCCTTCGCTGTGGGTCAAGCATCATCTTGACACCAGAAGAGGCTGTGCCGAGTGCTTCAAGTCTGCTACTGCAAATAATCCTTGCATATAACTTTGGATGGTGTCTCCTTAAGTCTTACCCCTTACACTGAAGTCTTTTGTGTGATCCAGGAAGGCACAGGGCCCGAGAGTCCTCTTGGCATGCACCTCATCCACACCAGAACCAGTAAAGCATCTGAAAGCAGGCACAGAAGTCCTTCATGCTCCCCAACCTTCAAGAGGTCTCGCCATATTGCAGATCACAGCACAGTTCCCAAGTACCTGTGTTGGCCACCCTCCTGCATTGACCAGTCTCAGAAGTACAATTCTGAGACAGTTTCTGAGATGCTCTCAGAGGTTATTAAAACACACACAAACACACTTACAGAATTACTCCGGCTACAAAGTCGGAGACAAGTAAGAAGGAGCATGAGCTCTGAGGGATCAAAATTAAGTGATATAATAATATGATCAGGCAGCACAGTCTTCATGACGAGGTGATGATGATTAAAAAGGAGCCAGCAGAGCAATGCTCCAGGTCCCATCTCTCCATTTTCTGCAAACTTCTGGCACATGCCCAATATGTCCTTTAAGAACAGGGTTTTTTCCTCCTTATTCCTCTGCCAATCCCTCTCTCTTCTGTCATCTCCCTCTTCTCCTCTGGTACAAGCCACCCATTTTGACCCTCACCCACCCTCTTCTCCTCTATGTCTCTGGGAACCTTTTGGGCAGCAAACATTTCTGGCTTCCTCTTCTCCTTTGGGAAAGGATAAGGAACATTTGTGTGCTGACTTGGACTTTATGCCTCTATCTTTCAATGCGACAGGCAACTGTGAAAGCAACTGGGACATCAAGCGCTGAAGGCGAATATGCTTTGGAAAGAATAGCTCATAGTAGGCAGGATAAACGAAGCCATGGAGTCTGCTTTGGAACAAACCTTTTAGGCATAGCTAGCTTTGACAGAAGCAGAGAGTGCAACAGTTTCCATGAGGACTTACAGAAATTCCCATTTCTGTGGCAGCTCCAAGCTTGAATCCCACACGTGCCACTTGTTAGGATTTGGAACCTGGGAGTTTACGGCAGCAGCAAGATTCATCTGCCTCTTCTTCAGAGCAGAGAGCTAAGGCATGCAGAGCCTCTTCTCCCAACATCCAGGGAGAACAGCAACTCATATACAATCCCAGTGCATGCCCACAAAGCCACCAAGCTCTGGGTTCCTGAGATGAGGAATAAAACCTCATGCAAAAGTCCAGCTGGAGAAAAGAAGAGGGAATGGAATAGTAGTATCCTCTAAGTCACAGTGAGGTAGTGATTTTTCAACTATTGACAAGCTGTTTGGAGTCAGTCTTCTCCAGCTTTTCCTATGACCCAATACCCATCCTTAGCATTACAGAGCAAGGGAAGCAAAGTTTGCAGAATTTGGCGCAGCACAGGCAGGTGCTATGCCAGCATCTCACATTGGCTTCATCAGTATATGCTCATACAAAAGGGGACCAAATCCTGCTGCTCCACTCTGGCAATCTTTCCAGCTCTGCTGGTGCAAGCCAGTTCTGTTATTTTTTGCTAATCCTGGGCCTGTCTTGAGCAAGGCCTGCTAAACACAGCAGACCATGCACCACACAGTCCAGTCTGGCATATGGGTGCACTGGTCAGGAAGCCTGTGAGAGCTGTTTGACTCATAACCCACCCACCATCCTGGTGGAAAAGCATTGAATTAATCAACACCCATGTGTTTGTCAGGTCTTCCCTGTCACTTCCCTCTTGACATTTCCATAATCCTGCTGTGCCTGCAATTAAGAATTTAAACAAAACGCCTGCTGCTTTCCTCCTCCTTCATAACAGACTAACAAAACTCCACAGGCACCAACTCGTGCTGAAATGAAATGATAAAAATGAGCATCCGAGGTCAGAGGCTTTTTCACAGCTGCCAAGGGATGCGAGAGATAAAAGGACAGGAGTGTCAGAATTTCCTCCTCAGGATGTGAAAGTGTAGCACGCAGCCCGATTACATATTTATTTATGGGGAGATACACTGATAGCATCTGTCAAGCCTCATTGCAGAGCTAGGAGCTGTGCTAGTCAAACCATGCTCAGCCCTGTGAATTGCCTTACTGGCTCCAGCAGTAATCACCATTGATGCAGTGGTAGGTGGGTTTAAAGGTCAAATGAACCATTCCTAGTGGAAGCCAAGGCACAGCAGAAGCTTCTCCTGCCTGCAGAACTTTTACACCTTCAGTTCAGAGATAGCCTGTGACCACAGACAGCCCAAGTTTCAACCATCTTTATTCTAAGTAATTCTAATTGACCCAAATTATTTCCTTCTGGGGTCAAACACAAAGGTGGGACAAGATAAAAAACAGTCTCCAAATTTTCACCCCAAAGTTCTTTCCTTGACTTCTACAAGAAAATACATCCTCCAATCCAATCTGTTCCACAATCCGAGTCATATGTATTTGGTACACTTGGGGAGGGTATCCCTTCTAGCTACAGCAACATCTGCCAGAAGCTGATGAGCACCAATTATCGGTGACACTAGTAAGTACCAAAACTCAACGCAGTCCTGATGTTTTACACTGCTCTTGAATATTATGTGCAAGACGTAACTTGTTGCATCGTTCCCCTCTCAGAACAACATCACTCACCTAAGTGATACAGACCTTGCTAAATATTTCAATAGTCCCAATTGCACCTCCCAATATATGGTTTCTTGCAACAAGTATTACTGATGGTGCCCATTTGCCATCCCTTAATGGGTGCCTCAAATTCCTCAATTCCCCTAGTTTTGATTGACCATTATAATTGTGCCACATGTACATCTTGCCAACTTAATTCCATATTGATAAATGTCTTAACTTCAAATAATGAATAGGGAGATCCAGGGACAATAATTGCTCGTTATTTTCTCATTATTTTTGCTTTGGTGATATGTAAATTAACAGAGGATCTTTGCAGTTCTCTATTTTGACAATTCAATGGCATTAGCCATTTCAGCAGTTGCTTTAACAACTCTAATTTGCTAGGTTTACTTCCAAGAAATTATGCCACTAGTAATTTGTCTATTTACTCACAATCCCTTTGGCATTCAGTCTGCAAGTGTCTGCCTGTATGTCCCACAACAGAGGCTCAGGACTTTCCCAGTTCCTGTCCTCTGATCCTTATTCTACAGAATACAAAATAATAATAATAATTCAGAAAAATCCAAATTAGCAACCCCAAAATAAAATAATCTTTGAACATGTGGTTCTGCTGAGGATTAAAGAAGAAAAAGGAATGCCATGTCAGATATTTCTTATCCATTTCATTAACTGCATTTGGATAATATGTCAGAATAGGATGAATGCATCTATTATTTATGTATTGTTCAGTTTTCTAGAGTCAGCTGATGCCTACTTTGCACTATTGAAGCTCCCTGTGTACCTGCCATTCAGCTGAGTTCAACAACAGACATCTATAGCGAAGGATGAGGCCTGTTCTACTGTGTCACAGCAGAGGTCCATCACACTGCTAATATGGTACATCAATGGCTATACCATGGCTATCACTCATCACAACTGCAAGGTGAATATGGCAATGAAATGGGACATCTTTGGCAACTGGTTAAACAGTGAAAAGGCTTTGCTGAAGAAGCAAAACATTAAGACAGTCGGTCCAGTTTAACTCACCATTTTCCAGTGCAGGAACTTTGCAAACCAAAAGATTTCATACCTTTAAAAGCTTCTGGAAGTAGTCCATGTTGATATTGCTTTACATTTTACATTGGGAACATTCAGTGCTGCTGTAAACGGTGGCAGAGGAAACAGAAGTGTCTCAGGATGCACAAACAGTAATTAAAGTGTTGTGCTATCAGACTGCTCAAACAAGACAGCATACCTTAATACATCACAAATCACTGTTTCTGGAGCTAACATGTATTGATCATTCTGCTCCAGCAGCTTCACCTGTATTCTGACCATTAACCTGTTTCTGCTGGAATTTGAGATGTCAAACATATCTCAGTGCAGAGACAGACAGATCTTTCTGAACCTATTCACAGTCAAGCCAGGAATGAGTTCAGGATCTCACCATTCCCCTCAGCATATAAAAAAATAAAAAATAAAAAAAATAGAGTTGTCAACCAGGCATTTTGAACCAAGAGGTCACAAATCCAATCACTTTGCCCTACCCAAGAGCTGCCAGATGAGAAGTCCAGCAGGCAAACAATACTTTTTTTTGTTGTTGTTTGATTGATTTGCACATTGTGAAAGTTGGGGGCGAGAAGAAGAGAGCAAAGGGAAACCTATTCTGGCTTTTCTACACTATCTGCTTCAATAAAATTGAAAAAGTCTTTTTGGAATGCTTCTGAACTTCTCAAAAATAAAAGTTAAATAAAGGTCTGAAATGAGAAGTCAGCTCAACAGACAAGAAGGAAAAAGAAAGTTTGGAAAATGTCAGCTGAAAGTACTCGTATTTTTCTCCCCAGGGTTTTTGTTCTAAAACAATCTGATCAAATCACTCAAGAGTCATGATTAGCATCAGTGTTAGCAAATCTTCGTTTTATGCAAAACCAAATAAAATGCATTACACTGTCTCCAAGGGCAGTTCACACGTGAAGAGGAGGACCCAACATTGAACTGGTAGGAAATCAGTTTCATTTTAAGAATATCAAATGAAAGCGCTATGGCTTTGTAGAGAACTGGCCAGAGACAGACCATGGGGGAATGAGGAACAGGAGCAATGGAGGTTCACAGGTTTCTCTTCCTCTTTTCCTCACGAAGGACATTCCTTGATGCTACTCTGACCCATGTGGCACTGCTGCAGCAGCACTTCCCTTCATGCGCAAGGGGACTGCTTCAGGTCCTGGCAATCCTTAGATGCTAGACTTTCAAACACTGCTTAAGATTACTGCAGGTGTTTTTCCATATTTCTGGATGCAGAAGCAGGATTTCTAGAGAAGAGCTGCCTTGCCCAAGCACCTCACTTGGAAACAAGCAAGTGTCATACACCTGAATGCTTTACAATCCTTTGTCACTCAGAAAGCCCTGTGTGATTTTATGCACCAGCACACTAGAATGGCTATGAACCTTCTGGACCACTGTCAGTGTGCAGGACACTAAGAATCTGAATTTCTGTATGCTTGCTTATCACTAAGCACACAGAGGCTTGGGTGGCCTTTTCCCTCTATCCACCTTACATAATCTTCATATTCTTCATATTTTTCATATCATAAGGGTGTCAACTAGTCCATGCATTTTCCATAATTCCTGGGCACCAAATTTGCACAGACCACTGCTGTTTACCCATGGTATGAAAAATTGCTACATCATCTTGTTGCATTACTAACAGTATTTCTAATGCTTGTGCTTAAGGGCCAATTCCATAACTGATTGCATGTGCGTGAGCAACAGAATTTTATCTTGGATGCATCCCAACTGAGTTACAATCAACATTAGTTAGTGTATTAGCCCCAGCATTGACCTGAGAACTTCATATATGCACCAGTTCTGGACCTCAAAGGGTTGTTTGACAACAAGGCAACAAACCATAGGACAAGAGGAAATTGCCTCATGTTGTGCCAGAGAGGATTAGACTGGGTATTAAGAAAAAAAAATTTCACCAAAAGGATTATTAAGCCCTGGAACAAGCTGCCCAGGGAAGAGGTTGAGTCATTATCCCTGGAGGTATTTAAAAGACTTGTAGATGTGGCACTCAGGGACATGGTTTAGTGGTGGACTTGGTAGTGGTAGGTTAACGGTTGGATTCATGATCTTAAGGGTTTTTTGCAGCTTAAATGATTCTATGATTGTATAAGGTGACAGAGATCAGTAGGAGGTATAACCTGTGTCCTTGCAGTTGATGTCTTCTTACCATATATCAGTCTAGGGTCCCAGTTGCAGGTCTCTCATAAAAAGCAGCAGCTCCCTTAATCCATTTTACCTTCTCATTTTGTGGTGGCAACCTTCTGCCAAAGGGATGGGTCATTTTACCCAATTCCCTGAACCGGGTATCACCATCTGGAGCACACATACATAGTGGTTATACACCCATCCCAAGACAAACCAAAAGATTCACGCAACACACTACTCTAATGAAACTCCCTCAGGTCCTCAACAGAGGCAGAAAGAGCATGTCTGCTAGTCTGAGCACAGCTACAATACAACACCTGCAGCATTTCACTCCAAACAGCTTCCAAAAACAAATACAACTATAGATAGGACCTCTCTACCTGGAGTTCAGCTCCCCCAAGAAACATGGAGGGGGTCCTCTTGAGTGACAGCACTGAACAGTTCGAGAGCTGCAATAAGCAACACACAAAGACTGCACAGAAATTATCAAAGTGGAACTTGCAGGTAAAGTAGTGGGGTCACACCACATACTGTATGGCCAGGTACAACAGCCAGTGCCAGGAGTTGTGGGAAGCAATACCTCTCTCAGCCAGAAAGTTCATGTACTAACCACTCAGAGCTCCGAGGTCTGTGTCTCTGCCTGGAATAATAATGCACTGAAATGACTTGCTGCCTTTGGTTACTGCTATCATGAAATAACAGCTTCCTGCTAACATAGTAAAGCAGAGAAGGAACAGGAGGGGAAAAAAAAAAAAATACACACCCAAAAGCACAAAAAGCCTGAAGCTGCTCAGAGGACTCTGACAAACGCAGCCAGACTAACCATTCACCAACCATAAATGTGATTTCCTGCATCCGATACAGAGCAATGAAGACAGACTTTTTTTTTTTCCTTCCTTTTTTTCCTCCCTCCAACCATATGAATTCCTCTTAAGGAGAAGAAAAGGGAGGGGAAAATAAAGAGTGTCCCCACATCTCGATTGTTAGACGACAATCTTTGCACCCTCTGCTTACAGTTTTCTGGCTTAGCACCGAGCTGGTTTTGTAAGGAGCTAAATTATGCGCAGGAATCGATGAAAGCTGCTGCAGCATTTCCAGCTGCCACAGGGAAAGATTGTTGCTGCCACCTGCAGTCTACCCTCTGGAGACTGTTTTCTTAAAACACCTGGGTCAAGCGGGTGGGATGTACGGGGCTAATGAGGTGTCAGCTCTGCAAAAGAGGGGCTTGTAAAGGTTTCCAAGTAGCCAGGATCCTGCTGGTCCCATGGCATGCACTATCCTTTGATATTAATAATGTAAAATGCTTTGCCATCTCTTCATGACCCTCCAAGTCGACAGAAATTCAAGCAAATACGTTACTTATACATGGGTAACAAAAGTCTTTGAAGAGAACAACGAGATAATAGAGATCACATGTCTGGAGGGGATACTGGCTTTCTCTGATACCACTCAAAAATAAAACCCAAAGCCTCAGTAAGCAAAGCTAACATCTAACAGCCTATGTGCAACAGTGTTTTTTCAGTAAGGAACATCAGGATAACATCTAGGTTTGTGCAAACTGGGCAATTTGAATCTGAGATGTGCAATTAATACTTGAGAACAGATTGGATATATGGCAATCCTCCCAAAGCCAGAGGTAATGTTAAATATCTCCTTCTCTACAAAAAGGGAACTTAATCTCAAAGGACTCTAGATGTTCACATTCTGTGAAGGCACAATGCCAGAATATGGAAAACAGTTAACTTTCTTTTCTAAACCTTGCCTAATCCTATTTTTCTATTAAAATCAGCAGTTCCCTGAATAGTAAATTGAGCCCAGACACAAAGAAACAATTCTGACTTCAAAAAACCAAACAAACAAGCAGCCAATAAACCAAAAACATCCCCACCAAAGCAGCCACCAGCACTCCATTAGACCTGCAGACACACATACACGGCCACAAACCTCAGATCTCCACAAGCTGAAAATAAAATACCAGGAAAACAAACAAACAAAACTATCTACAGGTAAACTGTTCCCCAAACCCTGTCCTAGCCTGTGGAAATAAAACTGGAACAGATTTCCCTGTCCCTGAAACAAGGACTACTGCATCAAAAAGAAATAGATGTGGTAACAAAGGCTATTTGCTAATTAACATGAGTAGCAGCAAGCTTAAACACCTGTAAAATCCCCTCAGGATTCTCTAGGTAAATCAATCTCTAGTTTAAAAGGGAATGAAACATCTACCAAATCATTGCTTCAAAAATATTTATGAATCAGAAAGTCCCTACAAGAGTTAATAGAGGAATCAGAACCCCTGGCTCTACACACAAAATAAAAGGAGACCTAAAGCACTAGATTCATATTTCAGCTCTACTTCAGTGCCAAATGTCTGCTAATTTTGATAGAAATTCATCACCCAAATAAGATCTGAGGGTCTGAAACTAAGAGTTTAAGCATAAAAATATACTGCAAAGCAGCATTTAAAATGAATGTCTAAAATTAGATGCTTGACAAAGGAAGGTATGACATGGTTGTAATCCCTCCACCCGGTATATTTGGTTTTTTTCCTCTAAACACACCTATGGATAAAAGCTTTTTTTTTTTTTTTTTTTTTCCAGTAAGTTATATTATGGCTCAAAAAGAAGGCTTGTCCTCCACATTCTGCCATTTGATGACAGGTTTCCACCATTTAACACAGGTGTATTGTTACCTGCTAAGACAGAAGAGAAAGTACTCGGGTTTGTTAACCAGTTCCTACAGATTTAATATACACAAAGTTGCTCAGACTAGCTCTGTAAAATTGAGAAAATATATTCAACAACTTCAATAATTTATTTCTGCATACAAAGGCCAAGTGATATCCATCTCTTTTTAAAAGATGTCTTATCCTCTTCCTAATAGAGAGGAAAGATGCAAAAGTCTCCTGATCTTTAACAGAGGTGTCTTCAAACCTTACACACTCTCTTGTATGAAAATAAATCCACATAAAAGAGGAGCTCATGCTTTGAATGTTAACATATTGTAGTATCAATTATGACATTTATCATGTAGTGAATTAGAAGTTAGCAGCCATTTATAGAACAATACAATTCCAGTAAACATTATTGCCTTTCCCAGCATATATAGACACCCACACAATTCATCAGAGAAAAAAAAGCCCCTCTAAAGCGGCCCCTTCGTCCCTTGGTTCGGGGGCTGGGGAAGACGTTATCGTTCCCGACATCACCAACCCCAGCAGTGGCACTAAAGAACAGCCACAAGTGCAGGATGAT